>JXSR01S024958.1:783-12544 GCA_000969725.1 Ophiothrix spiculata
GTTGCATACTTTTTTTGCCTCTCAAGAGAAAAGAAGCAAGCTGAGGTTAAAATTCCACAATATGCATTTCAGAGGTCAAGGTCAATCAGTTAAAAACTAAATTACACACTGCTAAGATAGGAACCTACACCTTTAATTAATCATTCATAGCTATTTAAAATGCAATAATTGTAATGGCCTTGACTTATGACCACGCACTTCTTGATTTCGTTTTGCTCAGTGGTGGTAGGACGATCTCTTTAATTGCCTGTTTACCGGACTGTTTACTCAGATTTGATGCGTAGTCATCCGTGGTATCGCCCGTATATTTCAATTCGTAAATGAAAAGAAAAGTAGTTCTTTATAATAATCACAATATCTTTTTAGTTTTCTGGGGTCGAAGTCCCGACCCCAACGGTTTTGGAATCTGCGTATTTTTATACGCCAAATAAGGGTATAAAATGAAATTTTGGAGCTTTAATTAAAATTCAAGTTTTTTGAATGGAAGTTTCAAAATCTGATGACGTCATGTCCTGCCCCCCCTGGTTTTGCTAATGCAAAATATAATTTCTAAGCTAAGAATTTTCCCGAGAATTATGAGAACTTAAAATAGAAGAAAAATGTACATGATGTAAATGATCAAATGTAGCCGCAGCAAGCATTCATACTTTGCAGTTGTCGCGCAGCGAAAAAAAACCCCAATGTAATGTCACAAGATTCTACCACACAAAGTTAATACTGCCTTATGTTTCAGTTCAAAGATATACTTTCCATGCAGTTATACCGAGACAATATATTGCATATAAATCATATTTGATTTCAATACTGACACTTCCACCAATCCAACTCATCAATAGCGTCATAATTTCAATTAATGTAAGACTGAACTGTCAGTGAACTTGATAGAAAAATTGAAAAAAAGTGCATTATGCAATTCTTTTCAAGTTCAAAGAACGACTAGCATTTCATTGTGTGTTTATCTGTGGCATTATCATTTATCATCATCATGAAGCCCATCACAGCAACAACAATATGACGTTGCCTATCTATTTATTTGTTTCTTGTTACGGTTTGTCATCAATCATTTTTAACTATACTTCACAAAATATGACAATCAAGAGAATTAAGGGATATGGAAAGGATCCAAATTCAAACGTGGGTTGAAATTGACTTCATGTAATTTCTATACAGAAATGAAAGGGCCCTGGAAATATTTCAAGCAATTAATATGATGAAACAATACAAAATTAGAACGACGTGACTAGTTACATGCTTTAAACATAGCTTAGCACATAATACGTTTACGAAGATTTTGATTCATCTACGTAGCTAAACATTTAGTAAATATGTGATGGCTCACCCCGAAAGGGGGACTTTGTAGATGATATTAATTTTGATTTTATCATTTCATCTGTTGCAACATTTTTTAACCATTAAAATTTCAATTTACTTGTTAAAATCGATCAAAGCGATCAAATTTTACAACAGAAAATCTGCTAAAAATTCTTATTATTTTTGTTTATTTTTTGCTGCCCATTTTCGCCAGTTTCTTGAAAAGTGTTCAGTCGCAAATTCTCTCTTTTCGGGGTGAGCCATCACATATATCAATCAATTCATCTGGACACATAATTTGATGAGCAGCAATGTTTCACATCTCATCCGAGATGCATTCAGAAGCCAACTGATGATCTGACGGCTTTTCTCTGTTGACCCGTAACAAGCTGGTGACGTCACAGGTCGAGGTTCGTTTGATTTCAAGAGATTATATTAGTTTCATGAGTTTCACGTGAGCCGTTTGTCAAATTTGGACTAGCGAGCTGTTTTAACAATTCGGACTGTCCAGTCTATTTTCATATTCGGAATAGCGAACCTTCGGACTAGCGAGGCTTTTTCAAGGTTATATTTTCCCCATTGAACATGTTGAATAACGTTTCGGACTAGCGAGCCTCCGGACTAGCGAGCTTTCGGACTAGCAAGTCGTCGGACTGGCGAGCGGGCCCCAAAATATTTAGCTTTAAACTCAATATCCTACAAATTATTCATGGACCGTTTCACCACTTTTATATATCATTTTGCGTCAAAATTCAAAATGACATTTTGGATAACAAGCAATCAATTTCTCCAAAATTCTAATTACTAAAATCGAGAAGCGTAAGTTTTTGTTCAATGGTAATTTAATTAAAGGCAAGTTGGTTAAAGGTGTTGTAAACTTTGTTTTTGCGTTCGGGTGTTGGTTGGAAAATTTATACCTGCATACCGATCAGACATGATTTTGCAAAAGATAATCTAAAATATGTCCATTAATTACGTATCTTTTTTTCATGTACTTAAATTTTCTAAACCTCTTGTACACTGTTAGAACGTTGGGCAAATAATTTACCCAACGTTGGTTCAACTATGAACAACCCTACTTCTGGGTAAATAATTACCAACGTTGCGTAAAATGTTGGCTAATTACCTAACTGTTGGGTAAAAGTTTTGGCTAATTACCCAAATATTGGGTTAAATTTCACCAACAGTTGGTTAATATTATTTACCCAACAATTGGGTTGTTCATAGTTTAACCAACGCTAAAAAATTGCCCAACAGTGTAACAGTGTATATACATTTTGATTTGATTTGCGCGCAGTATTTTTGTGTGATTGAAAAGGTATTCTGGTGGAGATTATGTATGGAATACTTTCATTTTCTTGCTTTCTCTTTAATCATTCATAAGGATTACTAAAATACATAATAATTTTGAAGACTTATGAAGATTATCAAACTTTTGGAGACTTATTGAAATTCATTGCCATCGTTGTCTTTTATGACTGCATACCATAATCCAAATCTATATTGAGAAAGCAAAAGGGGAACTTGAAACTGATTTAATGGAAATGTAAAAAGACAAACCGACCAGAACATAATCATCTGTAAATAATTAAATATTGTATTCGATATATAACAACCAAATAGTGTGAAATCTTTTGGTCTGATCAAATTTTCGATCTGTTCAAGACAGAAGACTGGGGAGGGGGCACCTTGATGTCATGATCTCTTTTTCGCAAATCTCCTACAAGCCGGGGCTAGTGAATAGATACGTAGCGCACTGTGCAAGAAATCACGGGGCTGGGGTCCGGAGTCAAAATACCTGTCGTTTGTAAAGGGATGGAGCCCCGAGAGCTCTCACTCAGGTTGTAGCACTTTTAAGTGCCTTTAGAGACCGTTTATATTGTCAACTTTTAGTCATTTCAACGCCCCCTTAGGTGGCGTCTGGGGTACTGTCCCATCAACGTGATCAACCTACGTCTCTGTCTGCAAGTCTTCAGAGACCATGTTGTATAGCATGTTTCAGTTCTTTAGACTTTCGCTTAGGCATTAGCAATGCAAAATGCAAAATGACTTCTTGACGAAAAAAAAACACGCAGTCTCAATTTATGCGTATTTTCAGTTCATACTAAGGACCCAAAATAACATTTATGAACAGCTGCCAAATCTTGAAAACTTTCAATTCCTTAGAATTTACTTGCACCCACACCCACACCCACACACACCCATATTAAAGTATATGGCTTTAAATTTTGTGTTCCATTATGGACACCTAAACTTTAGAGCCCCCGTCAAATCCCGGGGTTCAAGTTTATATTAAATTGCAAGCTTCACTGATCTGTTGAAATGTACAAAATACAGTTTTTGTTATTGTTAATTGCCCATGACTATAACAAAATA
Source organism: Ophiothrix spiculata (assembly GCA_000969725.1). Classification (NCBI taxonomy): domain Eukaryota; kingdom Metazoa; phylum Echinodermata; class Ophiuroidea; order Amphilepidida; family Ophiotrichidae; genus Ophiothrix; species Ophiothrix spiculata. The sequence continues at coordinate 4,471 of JXSR01S024958.1, forward strand.
GGGCGAACACATATATATGATATATTGCACAAATAAGACAATGTATTTCTATAGTGATATATAGTTTGGAAAGGAAAAACATATAAAATTTATATATATGTCATTATGTCAATTTTCATGAAGTCATGATTTTTAGTACATTTCGCTTGGAAACACATGAATAAACATTAAGTGGTAGTGTTGATCTTCACAACGAAACTGAACAAGGTTACGTGATATGACTCATGTACTTTATTTTTAAATGTACCTGTTCGCCGGAATTACTTTTACACAAATTGAACATTATTGTTCCTTTTGATTTTTTACGGAACATGCGAGTGAAGTGATTAAATAAACCAAACTAAACCAAAATCACACAAACATTACTAACCAAAAGAAACCACGCATTTGACAAACCAACCAACAAACAAATACTTTCATAATGAAAGAAATAGGCAAAAATTTTCATGAAATTTGCTTCAGCGATCGGGACAGCTCTTGACGCATGTTCATGTCGCCGATGCTTTAGCAAACCATTCACAATATTTAATACCTTTCCTTGAAAAAAACCCGAGTACAATACTGGTACGACGTTCCTAAGGTGCAAATTTTGAACAACATTTTAGTAAAATTTTTAGTACAGTTTTAGTGCAATTTTTGTACTAAAATGTATATCTAAAGTTGGAGGATAGACGAACTGAACATGGGTACAGGGATACAAAGCTATAACAATACACACTAGCATACGAGATCAGAACTAATACTACCGTATTTCTAATACATAATCAAATAAAGGAAAGGAGAAATACGCATCGTACACTAGAACATTAATAACAATCAGACAAATCACAAACCCAACTAACTCACTAAACATGACCCAACCCGACTCACTAACCATGGCCCGATCCTAACTCATTACCCCCCGAATGATGTTGCAAATGTGCACCTTAGGAATGTCGTACTAGAATTATACTCGATTTTGACCATGTAATGGTTTGCATTTTAATGTATGTACCATTCATTTACCCATTTATGAGAATGCTCAAACAATTAAGACCATTCAGGGGTTTTAAAGCCACACAGTGTAAGGTTATTTGTGAGTAAAACAAAAATTTAATTTTACTGTCAGTTGCGCACCAATTAAAACATTTAATAGTCTTGCCGTTGTAAGATCTAGAAATCTAATCCTTCATCATCTTTTTAATCTTTTCAGGAAATCGCTTCCATTGTTGATGGAGACCTTCCCGATTGTGGTATCTGTTCTTCAGATAATCCCGGACCAGCAACACATCGATGTATTGACTGCAAGCAATTCTTATGCAAAGAATGCTGTACCATACATATGCAACATAACTTTGGAGCTCTTGATGGTCATAAAATCATTTCTTTAGACGATATTCAAAATGGGAATGGTTCGTTACCAGCGGGATCTGTATTTCAAAATAGGAACAGTAGAGTTGTGGCAGAATGCCTACAACATTTAGGTGAATCTGCCCATTTTTATTGCGAGACTTGTTCCGAACACATATGTCGTGATTGTACTGTTATAAGCCACACTCGTCCGGAACATATTTTTACAGAATCAAAGGAGGCAGCAGGTATGTACACTGCAAATGCCGGAGAACACGTAACACGTGTTCAAAACTTGTTACACTTTTTTTTAAACACGAGACACGTGTTCAACTTGTAAAAAAATAAAGGAATAATTAACATATTTCAAAAGAACACATGTATTCTTTTGAAATTAGTGTTCAAAAATGTCAATTTTAATTGAGCATTAGTGTTCAGAACTGAACACATGAAAAGAAGCCTGACGCTCGTGTTCACGCTGGTGTTCAGGCATCCAAGGTGTTCAATAGTTGATATTTTGAATGCATACGTTCAAAGTTGAACACCGACTCTGGCCTCTGATGTGTTCAAATTCAAATGTTTGAACACGTGTCAGGTGTTAAAAAGTATTACAAATGTCAAATATTTGTCATAGTACTAATCTAAAGGAAACATATGAGCAATGTTGAATTTTCCTGAAACTTTGAAAGTGGGAGCTTTCTTATATTATAAATAGCATGCAGTGAGACTTTATCGTGAGTGGCAAAATATGCCATTGAAACCTGGCAGAACACTCGCGTCTGGTTTTCGGCAATTTTTGCAGTGTTTAAAACAGAGGAGAGTGGATATGACGTAGCTTATATTTTGAAATCCAAAAACCTTGACCTTCTTAAAATCCCAGTCGCGTGCATGATAACACATAGGGTTCATAGTAATGCCCAGATTGTGTAAACAACTAGTACTTCAGTAATAGTTTTTAGTTTAAATCTAATTTCATGAAAACTATATGAGTAGTTTAAGCTACCCAAACGGACTTTATGGTAAAAAAAATTATTTTACAATAGAACATGATGCAAAAAGTACCTTCAAAGCAAAAGTTTCAATTGCACTGGTTACAATGCGATCTAAATTAGACCTGTCATGACCGATCCCATTCTCGTCTATCTAATGGAAAATATAGATATAGAGGTAATCTACACGGAGCGCAGATCCAGATGCATGTGCATCTCCGAGATCCAGATCTGAGAACCGCATCTCCGTAGACCGCTTACACGTAAGCATGTATGCAGAGTGCTGTACAGCAGATCCGGATCTGACGCCCGTGTAGCCACAGTCTACTGCAAAGCGGCTTACGGATATGCGCATTCATCTGGATTTACACTCCCGTGTAGATTGCACCATATGGGCACATGCGGTTGAGCCCTACGAATTCGAATAAATCTATTTAAGTAAGTTACGAAAAATGATTAGTTATCCGTCAATGTAAAGTGGTTAGTGTGAATTATCGACTTCAATTTTGTTGAATTTAATAGTGATTATTCAAGAATTATGATGTCACCAGGTGCTGGACTACGATGGAATGTATCGTCATGTGAGTGCAAGAAAGTCGTATCTGCAATGGCTGCCCTAAGTTATATTTATTTTATGCCTCGTCACAAGAATGTCGAAAATCCCTCATAATTTCCTTGTCTTATGTCAGTGGTTCTTAAAATGGTTCTTCAGGTGACGGTGTCACCTGTAGAACCATTTCAAGAACCACTGACCCAAGACTGGAGATTATAAATTGTGCAGTCAAAATTTATGACAAATGACAGCTATTGCAGATACGACTTTCTTGCACTCACATGACGGTATGTCACTTCATGCTAGCTCTTCATTCACCCAACACGTAAATTTTTCAATTTAAAGGCACATTAGCCACTAGATCAAGCACAAATGTACCTCGAATGCCTGATGGAGCCGACACACTTGGTTCAGGTGTACGTTCCCTTTTTTTCCTTTAAATGAAAAAAGAACTAACGTATAAAATTTAAAATTGTTGAGCTAATTGTTTGAGTAAAACGATTGAAGTTCAGTGATTTTGGTCAAAAAATTCGGGATTAATTTTACATTAAATTTAATTCAATTAATGGTCATAAAAGAAACAGTAAGTGTATCTAAGCCAAATGATTTGAAGGGCATTACTATCTACCCAAAACAAACCCAATAAGCTAAAAAAAAATCAAAAGTCATTTGTGACAGGGCGCGCATCATTTTTAACACTTTATAGTATTGCTTTAACTACGGCAAGCGTTAAGCCAATATATGAACATAATGAATGTGTTCAAACATTACTGTATCATGGCTAGTTTGCGCACGAGTGGAAACCAGTTCGCAGAGTTGAACAAGCGAGTAAATTTGACAATAGTTAATATCAGTCGCCCCACAAATGCTTGTGTGCGAGAAACAAACAATGTGAGTGACGAAAAACTCTGTCTAGTCCAGACCGAGACATTTTATAATTGTGTTTAGAGGGGCTATTGTAATTGCTTCTCAATTTGCTCCCGAACAGATACACTATCGTGAAAGCTCACTCGACAAGTTTCGAAACTACACGTCAACATTTTATGATTTGGTCATGCAGCATGGACACATTCAGTTTAGATTGTTTGTTTGTTTGTTTTGCAAACTCTTCCCGAATGTAAAGTAACTTGAAATCAGTGGCTACTTCAGATATGAACAAGAATTCTAATCTGACTTGGTCATGGCCTACATTTGGTACTTCTTTTAAACTTGAAACGCTGTTTAGTGGGCTAAAAGTGGCAGCGTGCAATTAGTCACACAATGTACCCGCATTATATTCCATCTAACATGTCTAATGCTTGAAGGATATTTTTTTCCAAAGTCCTTTGTCAACTCCGCCCGATAGGAGGGGGTTCTAACGTTTCTTGTACTTTTAATTATCAAACTAATCTGGACCAATTATGGTATCGCATCATTGTATTACCAGGCCCCCGACACTTAACCCCATATAATATATATTTCATGGCTCATTTGATTATTATTTCTTAATGGTCGCTAGTTAACGTTTCTTCGCTGATCACGTGATCAGTGGCTCCAATACGTCGATCCTGGGTTTCCACCCGGAAGTCAATCTTTACCGAAAGTTTAGCCCAAACAGAGTTTTGCCTATAAAACTAATAAGCCGTGACATTCGCTCCTCCAATTCATATACATCATAAGAGCGGGCCATTTGAATTGTTGTTTGGGATGGGTGGTAGTGCGCATCCATTCCACGCCTATATGGGTGCATCGTTATGCTTTATCAGTGCATTGTGGGATTAAATTTCGGTAAAGATTGATTTCCGGTTGGGAAACCCAGGATCGACGTATTAAAGACGGACACACAAAGAATAATCCTGCTCAAATATCGATAAATACTGACATACCAAAAGAAATTGTCCTTGATGTGTGTTACGCTTAATCGGGTACAACGTGTGCAGCATTCTCCATCGTGTGTCCTCGTTTTTGTAACGTTAACATAGGCTAATTGGGGCCACGTTTTGAACTCAATTTGACTTTGTTACTCTGCGATAGACCCATCATTTCTAATCATCCACAACCTACAAATCCATTTGCCGTGTAAAAGAACCATAAATCTGTTCTGTATTACTACAATTCCAATCAAAATACAGTATGCTACTTCCAATCAATATATAATATCTTTCTATTTTATCAATGAATACAGGTAAACGTAGGAAAACATTAAGACAAAAACTAGTTGAAGTGCAAGATTGTATCGACAAATACAAGCGAATAGCTGATCAGCAAGGGAATTCCTACAGCGAAGCTACCAAGAAATGTGAAAGTATTAAAGATCAAATCAGACGAAGAGCGAATGAAGAGGTAGCTCGCATCCGGGAAGCTGAAAATCGCCTGCTTAAAGAAGTAGACGAGTATGAATCGTCAGTATTGAACTCAAAACCCGATGAAGGTGAATCGGTAAGAGACTATAATTTCATGTTCTTTCCTATAGACAATTTGCTATAAACATAAGGTTGGAATCTAATTATGTCCATACAAATACCAGAAACAATTCACATTAATTCTCATAGGCGCCCCCGGTAGGCGTCCCTTTAGTCAGTCTCCAGATAATGAATATCAAGTCAGCATCTTAAATTGGGCATAGGACGGCATGGGGGCAGCTATGAGTGTGTCCGTACGCTTCACTTACCTGGCTGCAACAGTTTGATTCTCTTGATCATGTGACGGCATAATGTTACCTCTGAAGGACTATATTATACAAATATTGAATACTCAATAGTAAGAACTATTTATCGAAGTGATCTTGAGACTATAAAGTATTTCCTGAGACCGAAGATCGAGGGAAATACTATGATAGGCTCAATATTATTCAGGGGAAATATGTTTTACTATTGACAGAACGAAAGAGCAGTCTAGTATGTTTAATATACCGATTTTAATGTGAGAGGGCAATAGTAACATACTATTGACCGGTGTGAAAGGAATCTTAGTCCCTCTGAAATGGTAGTCCGCCTTCCATAGACCATAACGGAGTAAAGCGTGAAACTAATGTTGCGTGAGAGTTGTTAGCCTATGCTTTACTGTAAAACCCGGACAATAAGAACGGAGGACTTACATTCCTGCTACACCGGATCAAATCAAGCCAATTGGCATGATTTGTATCAGTTTTAAGTTCAATGTTTGGAGGTAGACTTTTCAGAGAAAACATCATGACATCGTCCATATAAACTTCAGCCCCAACAGCTCATCTAACAATAATTCCATATTGATTTTGATTACCTTATTTTATTTCGATTTTTTGCACAGGAAATAGAGCGAGAGCGGCGTGATGTAGAAAACATTGTACAGTTGCTACATCAAATCACCGAGCAGGCGCGAGATGACAGCTTTCTTACGCTCTATCCTGCCGTCAGGGATAAGATGAAGCTACTTACACAAAAGTGCACGCAGCTTGAAACTAAACCGCTACCAGTGTATGCTCAGGTAAATATGTGTGCCACTCTCACGACTATATATACATATATATATAGTTAATTACGAAGTTGTAGAGATAGCTGAGTGAGGTTTCAGGAGGAAATCACCAAAAGTCGGAATATGTCTTGGACGGGCGCCCGCTGGGTAGGTTAGAATTGGTGGACCGTTGGGATGCGAGAGATCCCGGGTTCGAGTTCCGGTGGAAGCCATCGATCTTTGACACCTTTTATGTAAGTGAGTAACACCTTTATTTCAGAGGAGATTAGGCTAGGTTTATATTTTTTTTAAAAACTCAATCAACAACTTTAAACGAAACAATTAACAATTTCCTATTGTTCATTGCGACTCGTTATTGATGACATTTCACATTTGATTTGTAGGTACCAAGTACGTTGCATTTCCAACCACATGCAAAGTCTAACGCACCCTGTAAACTTGGTGTTTTAACGCAACGTTCCCAAGTCGCCGAATGGGAATTGGTGGGTAAATTCGGCAAAGAAGGGAGTGGCAAAGGGGAACTGCGATTTGCTAAAGGCACGGCTACTACCAAAGAAGGTTTAATCGCAATAGCCGATGACACCAACAGACGGGTCACAGTATATTCCAAAGAGGGACGCTACCAATACGTACTGTCTGCCGAATCGAAACGATATGGAAATCTGATGCACGTACCGAGTGATGTTGCTGTTACAAACACTGGTAAGATGTTTTTTTTACACATATCATATGTACAATGCTTCTTTAGATGTGAAAACGTAATCAGCTTTACTCTGTTACAGCTGAGAATGGCATTACTTGATACATCGTGACATACAATGACACGCAGATACGCATAGAATTAGTCACACTGCAAACGTTGAATATAACAGACAATTCAATGGGCATATCACTATTAATAATATCACTTTTTCAAATTATGAAAACACAGGTCATTTCATCGTTGTTGATCGTACGGCATTCGTGAAGATCTTTGACCGCCGAGGTCAGTTTCTCAATGAATTCAGCGTGTATGATAAACACCGGTCCGACAAAAAACGAAAAAGTAGGAGCCTGAGAGGAAGCTTCGGTAGAAGTTCAAAATCGAGCAACAACAACAAGAAGGATGTAAGTCAGCCTACATTGTTAAATTTGTTAAGCAAGACTTCCAATAGACTACCAATTATGAAAACCAAAACAGGTGTTTTCCTTGTAAACATGGATATTCTGACGCGTACTTACTAGTTCTTTTTGGAAGTGACAGTGGAGCAATCTACATGGGAGTGCAAATCCAGATGAATGTGTATATCCGTATTTTAAAACCGCTTTGTAGTAGACTGTTGGCTACACAGACGTCAGATCTGGATCGACTCTACATTATTCTGAGCACACGCGTACGTGCAAGTGGTCTACGGTCTCGGAAATGCGCATGTATCTGGATCTGTACTTCGTGTAGAACACCCTATATTTGTGCCTGCAATGTACTGCGGACATTATTGGACCTGACGCCTTAAAGTTGGGGTTAACCGAAACCGAATACTTCATCAACTTTATATTTCCACTACCAACGTTCCCGACTTCCAAAACGCTAAAACATACGAACATTTAAATTACACTTCCATAAATGGATTCTTGCCCTGAACATATTGGTAATTCAGTTTTAAACCAGAATGTATGATTTTTGCAAAAAGTATCTAATATCGTACTGTTTGGTCCAAATTGCTTAGACTTTGTGTATGAAATGATAATGAATGAAGACCTATGTTTCAAGGGCCAAATTCTATAAGTATAC
>JXSR01S024959.1:7979-26557 GCA_000969725.1 Ophiothrix spiculata
TCTGTTGTAAAATTTGATCGCCTTGATCAATTTCAACAAGTAAGGTGTCATTTTAAAGCTTAGAAAATGTTGTAACAGATGAAATGATAAAATCAAAATATATATCATCTTCAAAGTCCCCCCTTTCGGGGTGAGCCATCACACATTTTTTTTGTGATAGTGTAAATTCAAATGAGACTTTTGCAGTTTAACTTTAATCCTGGTTATAAACGTTGCAATATAAATTATGAAGCAGACTTTAACAACTAATTTTGGTTCTCAAAACATCTTTCATCTGTCTGGAAACTATATGAGATACAACACATCATTGAACCGTTTATTTTATAAACAGTTGATCATTCAGAACGCCTTCAGGCATTGAAATTTATTTGCACGCATAAGCAACTTTCCTTTTTCTCAATTATCCCAGATACTTTTGTCCAAATATCAACACCTGTTGTTGTATATATAAGCCCCCATTTAGAAAACTCCCTTTTACATTCATGACCTTTTATGCACCCCCTATTCATCCTAAATAATGCATTGAACTATGTTGAACTTTTGCAAACATGTTACTTAGGAGATGCAGACATACAATGTTAACATGGTAATGTTCGTGTGTTTAAACAAAATGGAGTTCGTGTTTCTACTGTATATATTTGCCTGTTTACCTGATTGGCCTCTTTTGTCATTTAATAATTGGAACATTTTTTTTCTTGTATACTTTGAGGTAAATACTAGTTCCATAGAACATTAAAGCAATGTTATAGCACTTATTTGCACTTGTATGAGCTATTGGGTTAAATCTAAAAAACAGAATTTAAATCTGTTAACTAATGTTGGAAAGTCAAGGTTCAAGAAACAAGCACGCAACGTTTCGTGGCTTTTGGGACATATAAAAAAAGAATGGTCCTAGATTACACATCCGACACTTGATGATTGAATGTAACATTATATCTAAACAAAAAAAAATACTAGTCAACGAGTCCTTATGTTCTGATAGCAAAAATGTCTACTTTTGTAATAGAAGTGACGTCAAGAATAAGGTAAATTGAAAACTGACGTATCGTTCCATGAAAACCTCTAAGGAGGGAATGATTTAAGCAAACGTATCAACTGATTTGTTCTTAACTGTTGCCAAAATGAAGCCTGCTTTCTAAATCTTACTTGATATGAATATGTAATAAAAGTCATTTTAACAAACAACGAAAACATAATAATCTCAATGAAGCAAACAAACAAAAAACGTGTTAGAAATAAATATAATTGCGACGATTGCTTTCTTAAAATCACACTCACAGTGTTAATCTGATGCAGACGTGACTGTTCAATATGGCGGGTTTGTATCAATATCCTCAAAAGCCTCTTGGCAACCGTATGTTCAATGTAATCAGTTCTGAATCGATAATAAGCTGGATCTCTCCACGCAATGTCGGCTGTTTGTCAAAATGCTCATCATTTTAGATTTGATAATTGGCGGGTATTATGTGGTCGGGTGATTGTTTGGAGGGATGGATTTTAAACCTATTTTCGCTTGCTGTTGAGCGTAATCAAAATGTTTTCACCAAAAATGAGTTAAGCTCATACTTCTTCAAATAGATTTGGTTAAACGTCCATACACGATTTCAGTTAAGTGTGTGTTGATACTTTATTGTATGCATAACATACTAGTATGAACTTTTCAAACTCAAAGCAATGATTCAAATTTCATTAATCTAATAAAATACAATAAGATAAATATGATTCCTAAAATGGTGTGAATATAGATTATTTTTCACATGGGCGACAACTTTTCTTAACAGTGTAATAAAATATATCTCATTCAAGAGGATGATACGAATCGGCCAAACCAGGCATTTGTCAAACCATCAGTGTGATTGACGTCGAGGCCTTTAATATCAGCTGCTTAATCAAGTCAAATTACTAGTATTACAGCAAGAAAGCACTAGACGTGACAGATTACACATCTCTCCTCCTCCGTAAATTGGCTACTTTCTTATTTCGCTCATGGTTGGATTATATGTACTGGTGGAGATTTGGTGCAGAATCCCTGAGGATTTTAGCAATCACATTAACACACTTATTCAACTCAACCTAGTAAACGTAGCATCTTATTTTGGTTTACATCAAATCAATTTCAGTCACGCTTTGAAAGTTTGTATACAAATATATTTAGATGTGTCCAATTATCTTAGACCAACACTTTTTGATGAAATATTTAAAAATTGGTCGTAAAGTTTGCAAATCTTTGTTTCAATATATCGTTTATTTTATCTAATAATTGGAAAAACATAGTCTTATTTATATAAACCTATATTTTTTTAACGAATTAGATGACACGCCAGTAACAGACATGTCACCTTCAAAACGGCTGGCTTATAATTCAGGATTCTTTCAATATGTCTTAAGGCAACCTTATATTCTGTGTAATCAGTTATAAATCGATAATGAGCCAAGCGTTTCAGTTCCGGCAAAGCAGTCTGTTTACTCAAGGAAAATGCTCATCCATTTATTTAGGCTGGAAAGTGTGGCTCTCTGTATTGTCGCCAAATTTTGCCGCCAGGTGCTGAATTTCTTGCTTCTCGTTGAGCTTACATGACCTGTTTTTATAAGACAGGAACAAGTAAGACACTTCATTTGAGAAACATTGGATCTTTCAAGCTGCCGGCTGTATTTGTGATTTGCGAATGTTTTGTAAATTTTAAAGGGATACCTAATCAAATTAATGTCTTTTTACATACTTAATATGTCAAAATCTGCAGGCTAGCAAGTGTAAGGGTAAGACATGCAATATTTTAAAATCCAATTAAAACACATCTTATCTAATGACACTCAAGGAAAGACATACAATTGAAAAAAATGATTAGAAATCTTGTATCAAAAATTATTATACTCACAGGGACTTATCAATTACATGTCTATTTACCATCACTTAAATTGCAGTATTTTATTTTTAATGCGTGTTTCTGCAGAAAATTAGTACACAAATCTATTTAAACAAGTCTAAGGCTAATAAATTCATATTATTTTGTAATTGCATGACTGAATAATGACCTGGTTGCAGATGTGGTGGTGAAAATACATACTGATAGACAAATGCAGCTTCATTTCTTCTTGAAATGACGAAAAAACATGTAGAACAACAAGAGACGCAAATGTTTCTCTACGTTGTAGGTACTTGTTATTTATCAAAATGATAACTAGAGAAATGAAATCTGGAATCACTCAAGTGAATTGCGTGATTGGATTAGGATACCAACTACTCACAGATGAGACGATTTCAGGTGTGAGAAGTGTAAATTTATGAAGATGACAGACGTTTTTGACTCGTTGCAGATGTATATGTTTGCTATTGTATTAGTCGCCCACGCTTAAAAGATAGCAATATGTTGATTGGAATTCATGGAAAACATCTTTATTTTTATGTGCTGTTCTTATTCATTGTATAAACATGTAACAAATAACACGTGTAGAGTGTATTATTTTTACATTATCTGATTTTTGTAAAATAAACTTGTATTTTAAACAAAGCTACTTGCTTTCCAGACTAAGACGCATCCTGAGTAGAAATATTAATGATAATTGATATCTATGGCTTTTTTTTAATTTATGCATATCACATACAGGCACAAATATTAATTCATACTATTGCTAAATATATGCATATAAAGTCCTCCTTCTAATAACTCAATTTGATTTTTAAGGATGCAGGAATATTTGAATTTGCAATGTGCTTCACGTTTCATACAGATCAAAAAAGGATAGAAATCGGTGTATGTAAAATTTAATTACTCACTAATTTGATTTTATCATAGTTCAGTCATATTTTCAAAAGGGTTACAGTATCAATCGCTCCATATCCGTTCTCTGGTTGACAAAAGTTGTTCAGAATCACCTAAAGGATGACTCTCCCATTAACACGTTTCTCTCTTTTTATTTACCCGACCCACTAAATTGTACACGTAAGCTTAATGTTTTCATAACCCAAGATCTGCCATGTTTATTATTAGCTTATGCAAAACTATTTACAGCGTGAGATACAATAAGGCGCTCTCTGTACAACGTTGTATATTTACATTGTGCTTCATATTTCATGCTATACGAAATCGGAGAGAAATCTGTCGGAAATTAGATTACACACTAACTTAATTTTCTCAAAACTGTTAAGGGAGCAAGGTGAAACTGTGAAGCAAATATGCTTTCTGCATACTGACATTCACATTTTTGCGTGTTTCCATTCCGCCGCCCTCTTTAAGGCACGATTTCTTTTGTTGTAGAACATTCATTCAAACTGTGTGCTTATTCTAAAAAATAAAAACACAAAAAATAAAAAAATGAGACACGCGATTCTTTTTTCATTGCGTTTTACATATTTTAATAGATTTTTTGACAGGTAAGGTTCATGACTTAACACATCGAAATAAGCAAGTTGTCACATTTCCTGAAAATGATATTGGTCAATTCTGGAATGTAATAAGTGTTAAAAGATTTGTTGTCTGAAACAGAATGTAGACACAATTAATAATTATCTTGTTAATCTCTCAATTGTGTGAGGATCTGGTCGCATAAATATCGATAAACGTTTTCAGATATTGCCATATCTATTACACTAGAAAATGGCACATTAAACAAGGGCACAGATGTTCATCATGGCAATTGTAACTGTAATTTGAATATCGTTTCATTCGATTGAGTGGGGTGAGGAGATTTCAGGGGCTAAACGTGTAAATGTATGAAATTTATATTAAAAAAAAAGTGATTATATTTACCGATGTATGTCACTGAATTAGTCGCCCACACTTAAAAGATGTGCATAGATGAAAATATATACTTTATTATGAAGAGTTCTCATTTTATTGAATTAAATTGTGAAAGAAAAACACTTGTAGAGTACTTCATAAATTATGTGTGTTTCCTTGATATTGTTATTCAGAGAATATTCATAGGTTCGAAAATATAAAAAATTATTTTTTCATACGTAGTATAAGTTATTGAACAAATTATATTGTTTTATTTTAACACGTTCCTATTAGTACTTAATAATAAGTTTTATCTAGACATGTACATATTCAGGAAAGAAACGAAAGGATTTAGGCCAGTCTGTTAAGCATAAGTTATTCCACTCAATACAATTTATTCAAGTCCGACATTAATTTTCATCTAAAATGTTGAAAGAGAAATAATTTATCCACAGTCATTTTATACATTCAACCTTTTAACATAATAACCACATTTTGGATAGCAAAACGCAACGCAAGTAAACAGGGGTGATAATCATGCTTGAATGTAAGATATAGACTGTGTCATGTTTCTGAATCAAATCACGGTACATCAGTGTGTGATTTCTTTGACACGAGTAAGGAAGTTTCTGTATTAAGGGCACGAGGAATCCCTATGCTCAGGAAAATGTGAAGCCAAACTATTTTTTAATCATTAAAAGATAAATAGTTTCCACTTCTTTTGCGGGGACTCGAACCATGGATTATGGCTGGGGTTAGTCATGCATTACGAAGCGAGCGCTATACCGCTGAGCTATCAAGGCAGCGTTGAGATGGTGAACTTAAATCTAAAACATAAACATTAGAATGCATAATTTTTGCCTCATTGGAATGCTCAATTTGTAAGTAAATTATGCGAATGCGTATATCAGACAAAATGTAGATAATGTAGATACTAAAATCAGGCTATTCACAGCTCGAACAGGGCGAACTCAGAGTCATAATTCACGCCCGGTTTTTCGAGCAAAACAACGCGGGCTTGTTACATTATCATTCAAAATCAACACAACAAATTTATAAAATATTATTTGTAATTCAATAAAAAGTATCAAGCCTACAATATGTCAAAATTTGAAAACAGACGAATCGTTCGAACATCATAAAATTTTAAGGTTTCGGCGAAAAAGGTGTAAATTTTTCGAAGTAGTTTATTGACGTAATTTTGACCTTGATAATGGACGTGAAATCACTACTGAAGTCTCATGTATAAACAAGAGGCTCTATTACATATGTACGCCAAAAATTGTATTATTTTGATATGTGTAAGTAGGTAAAAAGTTACAGTAAAGTTGCCGTTGGCAAAATTGGCACCCATTTAGGGACCGTAGCCTTAAACCTGTTAATATCGAACCATCTACGTATAAGTCATTTGTTGCGCTGCAGACGTTTATGAACCGTGGAAATATATGTGATGGCTCACTCCAAAAGGGGGACTTTTCAGATGATATCAAATTTGATTTTATAATTTCATCTGTTACAGCATTTTTAAGCTTTAAAAGGACACCTTTGTTAAATTTTGATCAAGGCAATCACATTTTACAACACAAAATCTTCTTGAAATTCTTATTATTTTCTTTATATTCTGCTGCCTATTTTCACTTGTTTCTCGAAAAGTGTTCTGTCGCAAAGTCCCCATTTTCGGGGTGAGTCATCGCATATGCACCAGAAGAAGGGAATAGAAATCACTTTCTACCTGAGTACCTTTCTACCTATTAAGAAATTAATTGTTTTTCAAATTCCTTTTGTAAATATTTTCTGCTATGTTTATGATACGTATCATACGTTTTGCATTGCATTTTTTTTTTATCAAATGTCATTTTCATGTTGTGTGCATTCATATGTTGTACTAGCAAGAAACATTCAATATATTAATGTCTTCCCTTTTTCTTTTCTTTTTCATATACTTGAACTTCCTCTTGATGATAATATCTTTCCTCAGGTAAGTGACATATCTTTGTCTTGAAAACATAAAATAAGTGCCTTAATACTTTTTATTACTTTTAAGAGTCAAATAACGAATATGTCGTTACCATCTAAATCAGGTGTGAAAAGAATCGGGTTTTAAAGCATTAGTTATTATGTTAAAGCATTAACTGAGTCATTTGAAAAAGAAACAAATAGGAACTTGTAAAATCAATACTTCAAGAAAGACATCTAATACATTAAAACGTAGGACATTGTTCCCAATTCATGACAGAATATCTTCCAACATTCGGAAAGGTGTGACGCAAGAACCATGACGAAATGTATTTTGATTCTTTATGCCAAAACATAACTACGCATAACTACCTCCTTTGAAGTAGGCTTTATAATGATAGAGGCACTGATGTAATTTTTCTTCATCATTTAATACGCTATACTACATCTATCTTTGAATCATGACTCAATATTTGTCTGCATCATGATGCAAGACAATTACGTCAAGCCCTTTTGAATGACTCAAAAGCTTTCGTCATGAATTGGGAAACTTGCCTAGGTGTTTGTTAGTGTAAGAAGAGGAAGTAGATTTACTCTATCATTCTCAACTGAACTTAAAAGCTCAACCACTCTTGAGAAGGAAATACAAAACACCGTGTGTTATGTTTGTTGTTTGTTTCGTACAATGTTGGTAAATTATGTATGTTGACTTTGTATCTTTCTTATTAATATCAGTGATGAAGCAGTATGCTTTTTATAAGCTAGTGTAACGTAGTGTTTCTAGCTGTATCAATTCTCAAAAACACAATAAGATGATATAGAAATTGTTTTAAAATCAAACAATGTTTGTCATTGGATACTTGCAGTTATTGTTTCTGTAAATAATGAGTTTTCATATGTAGGCCAATATTGCGGCGGTCGTTAGTAATTTTTTATAGTATATTCGAGACCTGTTCCCATAAAAAGACTATAAAATAACAAGTTATGCATTCTTCGTTTTCCATTAGATGAAAAAATCCCTCGAACATGGTTGTCAGTAACGTTCCTGTGAGAGGCATGATTTTAATAACTATAATAATTTATATCATAATATGTCGAATTAATGAAAAAAATCAACGTATCGCTCTATTACCATATTTTTACTTTAATATGACACCGTTTAGACATCATTGTCATTGCAGGCATTTTAAGGGTGTTTTGTTAACATTCTTTCTAGTTTTTGTCCTTTTCAGTACTCTGTAAACCTGGAAATATGCAAACAGCAATCAGCTTTGTTAGCATATCCCGTGTAGGCCTATTCTATAACATTGTGAACTGGTGTTCTTGTGTTGATTAAGATGGGGATTAAGAGGTTGGCTAGCAATAGTTGATTAGGATTGATTAAGACCATATCATTGCGTATTAATATATTTTGTGCATGAATATTTCACAATTTTGGTATTACTTTTTGACTAGTTTTGTTGCTACTACATATAAAAGTGAAACATGTTATAAAAGTATAAGGTATCTCTTCGCAATTACTTGAATTTTTTGGTTATTTTTGGTATTTTGATAGTGGTTCTATGGCATTTCGTCTATCATACTCTCTAGACACATTTGTTTAGTCGCTCAGTATGGATTTTATTTGTTTCTTTGGTGTTCCAAGGTGTCTCTCGCTTACAGGTAGTTTGGTTTCACATCTATATAGTTTGCAACAGGTTTTTAATCTTAGAATCCCTTTTAGGGGTAATTCAGAATAAACTTTTTGATATTTTAACATTTTCCATTTAGTGGTAATTCAGAATAAACTTTTTGATATTTTAACATTTTCCTGTTTGCATATTTCCAGGTTTACAGAGTACTGTTTTAACACATTTTCGTTATGTTTTGGATATTTCGAACCTGAAAAATATGATAGAATACACTTCAAAGGTAACGTTTATGATGAAATTAGAAATTCGATCTTGATAAATTCTCAGCTTCAACGTAATTTACTAGCCGATCTTAAGGTACCTTTTGATATGGCGGGTCAAATTTTTGAAAAGTATTTACGTTTCTTACCATTTGTGTTATCATAAATGATACGTGTGACAATGCGTAATGTTTAAAATCTGACGTTGATGGCTCTTAGCTTTTATGTTATAAAATTAGAGAAAGTAGTGAGGTTTTTGATTCTTATATTATCATGATAATGTTGTGTGTTTTTTTCATTCGAAGGAAAAAATCGATGAAAAACGAGTTGCATATAAAACACAAAAACATCATTGATGTAATGTTTCAAATAGTTTTGAAAATCAATATAATATTTTATTAAATTAGATTACTTTGGAAGATTCTCAACATTGAAAAATAAATCGGTTTTACAAATTAACGTGTAATTCTTTAGTCAATTAAACGCTTTAATCAACTAAAAAATTGGTAGTGCTCGAACACGCCTCATATATCAAATAATTTATAATAGCACTAAATTACGCACGCTTATGAGACATATAGTAATCAAACTCAAAAGAGGGTTATGTACGCACATGGGCGTCATTTCAGGGGGGACAGGGGGGACACGACCCCCCACTATTCTGTGTGTCCCCCCCTCACAATATTAGGTGTCCCCCCCACGGTTTTGAAAATTTGCCCTCGGACCCCCCCAAAATTTGCCCTCGGACCCCCCACACTTCAAAATGAAATGACGCCCATGTGTACGCATCGTTTGCCATAAAATTCGACTGCTAGTCATAAATACACATATTATTACATGCCTTGTATTGTCTCCTAGTAAAGATCTATAGCATTTTGTGGTAACGAGGATCTATTTACATGAAGTAGTTGTTGATATTTTTTTCGAGATACCGTATTGACGTTATATAAACATATAATACTTTCTAAGCATCAGATGTTGTACCACGTGACATTAACTATCTCATTGAATACGATATCAATATATTGACTTTCAAGAATGTGCATTAATGTTGTGTTACCTTCAGATTTTGGAAGCTATGGCCTCAAGATAAACATTTGTCCCAAATATTTTATGTTGGCATATTTTCTGGAATAAGTTTGTAATTAGGCTAAATATTATAATTATGTTGAGCATCTGGTCACATAAATATCTCAACGGAATAACAATCTCAAAACTTAGAACTACTATTCCTTATATTTATAGACTCAAAAATTGATATGTTTTAACTAGGTGTGTAGGGATTTAATATGAAATATGTTAAAAATCTAAACCTACATTTAGTCGTCATTAGTTGTGTCTTATATATTTAAGAATTAAGTCGTCCTCCTTTGTCTATTACATTGACCATCAGCTACGTTTTAAATAGGCTAGTATTGTTTTTGTTGTATTGGATTTCAAATACTCCTTCTTCTAAGTGTCATCACTCCATCTTCACTCCCTCTTGAATAAGTTCACAAAATGACTGTATATGAAATGATTATATCCTTTTTAAAGTTCAACGTAAATTTTAATACCACCGCAAAGAGGTTTCCTTGCTTTTTCATTTATGCTAGTTTTGTAGTCAAAACAGACAATTAGCAATTGTAAACAAAACAAAAAATACTATAATTTTATTGGGTGTCTCGTTTCTTTAGATGAATTCAAGTCGCCATATTTGCCAAACATCATATTCCTGTTTTCTCTTTTTGTGCATGTGTTTTAATAAGATAAGTTCTTGGAGTTTGCAATTGAAATGTTTTTCCACGTTATGACCGATGCCGATTTCCCTCTTAATTGTGGTTTAGGTTCTTTGGTATACCTTTCTTTCCCTCTTAAGGGCAATTGTAGGTTCTCTACAGTATTTTCAAAAATGGAGACATTTGATTATCCCCATGTTTTTGATTTCAAAATATTCTTCCCTTTGGTATACTCTGCTCATATTACTACCACTTATAGCCTAGGTTGAGAACTGAAAAAAAAAACTTGTAAGGTCATTTTAAACTAAAAGTAAATGCTGTTAGAAACTGCTCATTTTAAACTAATCTGACGACTGATTTTAAACTTGATATCTTTTGATAGGTTCACTCATAAATTCACATTTCGTTGGCTCACTGGATAACGACCGTTTGACGTAATTATGTTCCTACATCCTCTTATTTATATGACTTTTATACGAGTGTTATTAAAAAGGGATAAAAAATAATGTTTAAAGATATACGAATCTTAAAGGAAGAGAAATGTTTGTATTTGCTGTTTGCATTTCAACTCGTATGTTTTAAATCTTTTTTCTTTTTTCTCTACAGCAAGAAAATGAAGTTGTGGGAAGAATTTCAACATGGAATCAACAGATATGAAGTATACTCCTTTAACAACAATCATATAGACTCATTATTAACATATTTAGAGAAAGCAAAAATAATTGAAGTTGGTAAGTACATGTGTATTACCCTTAAGACTATTGTCGATTTACAATCTGATGTAAAGCAAATAAACAAAAGTTATCGAGATCCTGAGGCTCAATTATATTACTAATAAAAGTAGTATTGTTTCAAAATACATAATTTTATCAGAACGTTTTTGATCTTTTGCAAAATGTCATTGATGTATCGTTTATACATACTACATCCATTCATTTAATCCAACTGTTTGCACATGACAATCTTTTAAATTAATAAATTCCCTTTCTTCCAAATATTGTACAAATGATCATACATTGTCATAGAAACATAACCCAAAGTGTTGTAAACATTTTAACCCCCTTGAAAGAAATAACGTAACGATATGGCAATGTATGTTCGGCAAATCAATAGTTGAATTGGACGAATGGATATGGTATTTTCATCTTTTGAATACATATCCCTAAATTTTGGTAACACGCTTTGAAATACAATAATGAACAACGAAACGTTCGAAATACCGATACATCAGTTTTGGTTTGTTGTTTACTGTAGATAAGCAATACACCCATTTTGGACCTTCAAAACCCTAGGCACTGTCTGCGCTAATGCAATAAGGTTTATAAACCACAATCCATCTAGAACTTAGAACTTTAGCATAAAGCTCAACCTCGAATCTATAATTAACCCTTATCATGTTCGCCCTACCCTCTGAGTGCACATACTTGGGTTCATATTAACCATATATCGGCAGGATGAAAGATCCTCCACTATTATACAAGTCTTGTATTTCCATTCTGCGTGCCAGGTGAAGTAATCCACCACTAGAAATTGATCTTATTGTTCCTATGTTTTTGTTGGTTTGTTTAGATGTAAAATCGGGAGGTACTCAAGTAAAACTTATACTTACACGAGGATGGTGGTTACTCAATGATGAAACCTTGGAGGTATGTACTTGTGTTGTTTCCAAAGGATAAAGAACATTTGATGAGTAAAATTGAAAGCGTTTCTTTTGTAAAACTAATAGAAAATATCCAATATGTGTTGTAATAATCTTTTCATTTCCACAATTGTCAATATAGAACTTTCATAATGTTCTTATCTAATTGAATGATTGAAATTATGTGAACATTAAATGACAACTACATCGTATAAAAAGTAAAATGTATAGAAGGATCAAAATAAATTTTTAAAATGTTCGATATAAAAGGAAATATCAATATTCTTCAAACCACACTTCATAATGTTATACGGATAGTAATTCCTTCAAGGTACCAATGCAAATTACCACCAGGAACAAAACTTTGCTGACAGCAAATAAAAACGCACAAGTAGCAAACGGAAATTATCAAATATGTAATATTTGATTAAAATTCAGCACTTGACACCAGCAATAATAGTAATTACAGTTACTGAAAATCGCAAATACTTTTCGGGCTTTTCTTTCCATTGATATCCTTGTTTTGAAAAGGGCTTTAGGGAATTCATGATATTAGTGGATGTATTGAGGTTCTAAGATGAATAACGGTTGCTTCAGTTGTGTTATTTCAAAATTGAAATCGAGAATTGGATTGCTTGAAGCACGTCTGATTCTAGCTGGTAATTACAACTGAAAATGGCAGACGCTTCTCGAAAGTCATCGTAGTTTATCTGAGGCAACTTTCCTTGATTGTCATTGCAGTAATGTTCTTATCTTAATTTCTATATTAACTTACGTCTTCGGGCGATTAAAAATAATAGCTGCACACAATTTTCAAAATTTATATCTTATTATCGTTACTTTCTTCAATACGATCAATTCACTATCATCTATTATGTTGAAATAAAACAATGTTAAGTAAGTATATATCGCGAACTGAATTTCTTTAAAGTTCTTTGTATCTATGCAGTACTGTTTTTGCTGTCTAACGATCTAACGGTCATCGAGTAGATATATAAATTACATCTAGCATGTGCAATTCATTTATTTTTTCTACTTTTGCCCTTACTAGAACTGAGTTAAATGGTTTCATTACGTTTAAGCCGTCTCTCAAGAAGGAAAAAATTGAAAAATAAGTCAACCATTTTAATAATTGAAAATGAAATATATATAACAAAATATGTAGCTGGAAATGAACAAAACAATCGCCACAGTTTATCAACTTTCGGCTTAAATTGAAAAGAATGTAGGTAAATTCAATTTGTATATGGTTTCGTAAGGAAAAGACAAAGATTTAAAAAGTGTGTCATTTTTTTATTTAAGTCAATTTTCAGAATTGTTTTTCTTACAGGGTACCACGGGAATACGAGACACTTCCGAATCACTTCTATTTTTCTGATATAGAAAGACATAACGCCGAAATAGCAGCATTTCACCTTGATAGGTATGTAAACCCCCGTTTTGATATTTTGAAAGGATATGACCCTGTTAAAAAGGACCGAAATTATGTCATTAAATTCATGAAGAAAGGTATAGACTATTATAATGTATAGACTTTGCTCATATATATCCTATTCTTAAGAAGTATGTATCACATAAATATTCTCTATTATTCTTTTGGCACATACACGAAATTAAATGATATTTAGAATCTGTTTAGTTCAAAATAAATAAACATATGTGAGCGAGATACAACTATTTTTGCCAAAATCGAGTAAAATTGATGATTCTTTGGCATAAATGTTATCCTGTCCCTTATTATTGTATACATATTAGAGCAAAGTCCTTCTTGAAGAACAATCTTCAATACATTGCCTTAAACAACTAGTGAGGACAAGACAACAACAAGGACACCTGTATACAATATTCTTAATATAGGTTGTACACTGATTGCCAAGTTCTTCTTGCTTCGAGTCATTTACACAGTCCCACTATGCAATCATATCGAAGTTCAGTCTACCAGGCATAGTATATATAATGTGTCATACCCGTATATTGATTGTAAACTATTCATTTTGCACATATGTTCTCAAGAGACAAGCAGCAAGTTGTACAATTTGTAAGGATACGTTTACCGGTCGGCGTTTATTATTTACACGACAAAGCACACGTCAATCTGTTTTTAAGCAATTATCAAGTTTCGGAATTATATATTAATATTCTTTATTACGTTTATTTTCTAATAATATTCATTGTATTACTATCGGTACTCTAACTATATATTTCTCACATATACATACATATGAAAAACTCTAACACGAGGATGCTCGCATATCTTTGTGAAAATATAAAAACAGGATTAGTTTAACAAAAATATAAACAGATGAAATCTAAATGGAATTTGTTCTTCTAGAATGGAGTGACTTCAATATGCTTCCTGTACAAAAGCCTGTTGTCTTTATTTGAATCACAACGTTATAGTTTCATGTTTAGAAGACAAAAGAATAAATATAACAATTATGCAAAAATAGACAATGAAAAAGCTGAAGGCGCATGTTATAAATTGCACGTATTTTATTAAAATAGTTAGGATATCCTTATGACTCTGGTTTAATTTTGGAGGATATATTCTTAAGAGACTGTATCTTTACTCTCATTTCGTACATTCTTTTTCATGTGGCATTTGTGTCCTTGTATTAAACTTAAGTAAAAGACAAATATCACTAAGTGTATTTAGACATCATTTTGATGGCTTTTGCTTTTAAGCGATGTCAAATATGACACCTTAATGGAATAATATCGATTTTGTATCGCGCGTTTTAGCCGATTTTTTATATCATCTGAAAAATAAAATCATAAGTTTAATTCTTTCACCTTGAAATCAATTTATATTTCGTTTATATGTATTGTTTCTTTTCTTGTAGAATATTGGATTTTCGACGTGTGCCACCAGTAGCCGGAAGATGGTTTAATCTCACAAAAGACTTATACTTATACTATCATTGATAGTGCATGAATTAACACAGAAAACTATTTATATACAAACCGCGTATCATGATTGTTTTGATTTTTTTTTTGTATATGAAAATCAATTAAAACTCCCCTTACTTGCTTGAGAAATTTTATTGATATTAAGTCACCATAAAATGGAGAAGGTATACATTATATCCCATCTTAATATGGCCTAAACCCCGAATCTTTAATTTTTTGGAAGGTAGCATTGTAAAATTCACTTTTCATCCATTCAGCCTTTTCTATTTAAAGTATGGTATAAACGAGAGTAAAATTGTCTAACTTGTTGAAATGCCATTTTAGGTGTTAATTGGTTTTCTAAAACTTAAAACCAAATACATTACAAAACCATGTCTGTGAATTTTGTCGAAGCAGTTTTAATGGAGTCACAGTATATATGTTTATGTTTAACTTATTTTTTAATTATTATTTAATACATGATTGTTTTTGTTCAATTCTAGTTTCGGCAAACACCATGTGGACGAAATGTCTATTCTAGCTCCGCTCTTCCAATGCTGTCTGTAAGTATTTACTAATACCACAGATAAAGAACATTCCAAATTAATTACATATTTGGCTTTTCTTATAAAGTGATATATTGAAATAAACTAGAAACCTTCCTGTCTTGCCATTTGGAAAGATTTGTATTCAGCTGAATTTACCAAGAATGAAATTGTTATAGAATTGATGTCCTAAGAGGATGCCATAAATACCTGTGTACACAAACATATTAATATATATTATATTATGTGATACAGGTATATAGTTGCATTGTTTAACAAATCGGAGAAGGATAATTTTACAAAATAGACAGTTAATATCAAAAGAAATAGAATTTCAGACGATCTGATAGTAACTGCTAAGATGAACAATTAAAATTCCATTGTGTTATATTGTATACGTTTTTTGTTTTAATTCATTTTTACAGTTTACGACAAACAACATATAAGAGACTACAAGTACTAGCAACAGAAAAATATAGACTAAGTGACGTCATGCGTGAATCTATGTCACGTGACGTAATTTTTCCAGTTGTCCTGGAAGCTCATTTAGAAGCCTTAGATAGAAGACTTAAATTATTTTGGAACAAGTACATAAATGTATTGTTCAAGCTGGGAACTAATCAGAGGTCTTGAAACCGGAGCCAAGAATAGAGAATTATAAAGACCCTTATTGGGATGAAAACAACAATGAGAGTTGAGCCATAATTTGATTGTTAGACCAAAGAGCCTGTGACTATATATTTATCATATCAATTGCTTTCATGATGTTACACAAGGATCAATTTACCCTGCATCTGAAGTGTGTTTATAAATCAAGGTGTTTGCCGAGGTTATCTGAGTGATTATGTAATATTGCATCGGCAGATATTGAGGGTAACCACAAACGGTTACAAAACAACAGAAACAACGAATTTGAACCAATATGAAATTTTCACAAGTCATCAAAATGTGTTCACAACATCCCGATATTTCAACATCTGCTATCGTTAATATTATTTTTCCGAATGTAAGAGCCTTGCTTCTTTACTGAAATGGAAAACCATGTACTTATACAGGAATAGCATTTTGATGAAATGGTGCGTGTGATACATTGCAACAATCGGCGAAGGTTGTAGACAAATCCCAGTTCTTGTATTTGTTTTCCTGGCATACGCAACCTTTTGTGATATATGACATTTCGGTTGATTTATGGTAAAACAAGGCATTCGTAAACACGCACGAAAAGTCTAAACCTAGCATACTGTGTGGAATTTGTGGGTTGCTTTCATCTGTTGACATGAGTATTTGCCTCTACAACGATTATATAAAGAAATAGTGATGTAACTCTAAAACGCCAATGATGGTATATTTGATAAAGTGAAGTTTACTACCGACTGACATGGATATTTTGTGTAAATCATGACCATGACAGCAAGCCGAACTCCATGAGTCCTTGATTATGTTTCTGCGCATGGCAGCATTTCATAATTACATATTTGATCTCAGCGGTGTGTTTATGCAGACTATCTGCAAGTTATTTACGCTAATTTCTTAATGAATAAGTGCAATTATAAGATTATACATTTTAAGGCGACAAGCCAAAATTCAGTAATTTCTAATAAGTAACTGGAATGATAAGTGAGTTTTTAAGAATAAGAGCCAGTATTTCAGTAATAAAGGTAATCAATTTATTTGATTTGGGCAACTATGATATGTTAAATTCATAGAGCCACAAAAATGACATGTTTAATGTATGTGATAATTTTACAAGATATGATATTAATTAATAAGGAGCAACCATATAGGCGAAATCACGATCTAGCGTTCCGATTATGAAAGCCCACGTATGTCGTTGCTTCAAAGTGTGACGAAGCATCAAATCAAAGTATTTGCACTCAAATTCTTTTATAATCACTGAATTAATATTCAAGGAAATATGTCTGAGACATTAAACCCCTAGGCGAACCCCAGGTGCATAATCCCTTCATTACAATGCAACCACTATAAATACAGCTCACTATTATTCTGTCATTCTGTTTGTAAGATCGTTCTATTTCCCCCAACCCCATTCTGTGCTACATACATGTATTCATTAATGCACCTGATCAATGGTACCAGTGATAGAGAATAGTCCCACAATCCTCCCGAGAAACCTTTTACTCGACTTTTTATTATAAAGTTAGCTTTCAACGTACATTACGATGAATTTTTTAATAAAATCCAGTGAATAAAGACTTTGTGTGCAATGTTAAACGCCGGACAATCTAAATAAACATCCAGAGTGCGTGACTCCGTTTAGTCTACGAATGTGACCGGTACTCTGCAATACCTTGTACATGTATAACGTCGGTCAATTTGTCGAGAAAAAAAACCCCAGAGACTACAGATGTAATTCAATTAGACTTCGGGGTTATGCTATATTCACGGGTAATTTACTAAAAAAAATGAGTGTGCGGTGTGTGATAATTATTTGAAAATGGATTAGTTTCTAAAGTGCAAAGAACACATACCGCACAGGTGTTGGACTACATATACTTCTTGATCATTTGAAAAATTGGTATTAGTAGGCTAAAGCCAACTGAAAATTACCTTGTTTATGAATGATTATAGCACAAAAAACATTTACAAATTGTGAAAATTGAAATAAAAATTTGCCTTTTGTCTGAAAGTTGAGATATTGTGGAAAGTGATGTCAAATCGGCTGAAAATCCAATATGGCGCCTAAGAAATGCATTGTTTTCTTTAAATGGGGTAAAATATAATTTTAGAAATCGAAGCCAATGAATTGTTCTCTCTTAAACGGAGCATAGACATATAACTTACACATATATACTATGGAAATTGAAACAAAAAGTTTTTATGTCAAATAATACATTTAAGATCAAATTCCAACATGGCCGCCACTGAATAAATGATCAGGCTGTAACCCTGTAACCGGTGAGCTGAAGTATATATATACAAATCGCATAACAAATCTGAAAAGAAAAGAAAACGGACAAGTGTGCAAAATGACACTAAATCGTGTTTTCAACAAAACAACAAAACTTATTGCAGTGGGGCTCGGCACTAAAGCAATCTATCTATCTATCTATGTCGACCACGGTCGGAAGCCATGATGAATTTTCTCCACTGCTGTCTGTTTAGCATAAGATTGAGAAGTTCGTTTTTATCAATGCCAGCATCCTGTGTAAGAAGTACTGGGTAGGTCAGCCTTGGTCTTCCCTGTGCACGTGTCCCTTGGGT
>JXSR01S024963.1:15636-30720 GCA_000969725.1 Ophiothrix spiculata
ACCAGACTCAACAGAACTACAAAGCAACGTGGGTTTAGCGTTCCTCAGGTCCGATTGTATGCACATTGAAATAAATGATCTACAGACTCAACAGAGTGACAAATCTGTAAAGTATTACATTTTTGCGCCAAAAGTTGGCTTAAATTCAATTCCACAGAAAGAAAATATGATTTTGCTTTTGTGCATAGACCGGCCTGCTGTGTGGCAGCTAATCTTCTTCTAGTCTGTTATCATCACCACCCTGGATTCTTACACAAAATGATCCACATCATCTAGTGAAGACCCACTTATTCATGTTATTATAGGGTTTGCGCAACTTCAACGGTAATACAAAGAACACAATAAGATTATATTGTCGATAGCTACAGTCCAACTTCATTGACCAAGGGAGAGCGATTTTCAATTAACTCGCATTGCTGTTCTTTAAGCCTTTGTGTTTTGCACACTCACAACTGCATTACTATCGTATCATCATATTTTGTCAAATTGAGATAAGAGTATTATCTCTTTCGCTACAAATTTTTTTGAACCAAAATTGCAATCAATTTTTTTTTCTCTTTTGAATTTTATTCTTTTCTTCCAATAGGAACATAATATATATCAAAACATTGTATAATTTGCACATACACATAGATCACAAACAAAATAGCAGAGAATGTTAAGCATAATAAATGATAAACTTAAAAAGTACATTTGATAAGATGCATTTTTTGAAAAACAAATTTTTATACCCTGATCCTCAACCCATTAAATAAAATTTATCTTTCAAAAAGCAATTTCCACCTATGCCATCTATTTTCAAATTCATTTTGCTTCATATTAGCGTTGTACATACATTTTTCCTGTTGGTAAAAATACATTAATCAATTGCATGTGATATTATGAATCCTTTCCTATGTGAAATTTAAATCCCACAAAAATAGCGTTTGAGACAATGGACGGTTGGACAGATACGTTAGTATGTCAAATTAAACTGTTTCATACAATAGTATGTCAAAATTTATCATATCACCACTGTAATTTACAAGTTATATGATACGTTAGTTCATACGTTAGTGTGTTGAATCATGAAACAGAATTAGGAAAGGTTTACCAACTGATATATATATATATATCTGCTAAACATTTTGATTACGATTAATTTGTGGACATTTTATTTTTGTAAGCAAGCAAAAATATTCTTAAGATATCAATAAAGTTAGTAATTGTGACAAACAAGACAAATGGCATTCCTATTTATGTCAATACATTTTTGCTAAAAAATTCTCGAATCGCCATATTGAGGATAGGATAGTATATGCTTATTGCCTATAAACACACCATGTTTTCTAACAATCAACTTTCCCGCGTGTTTTTCAGGTTATCAACCCATTCTACATCTTTCAACTGTTCAGCGTGAGCGTATGGATTGCTGATGAGTATTATTACTATGCTGCTTGCATAATATTAATGTCAGGGATTTCAATCGGAGTGTCACTTTATACGACGCGAACGGTGAGTTTCAAAGCCAAGTTACAGAAGAAGGTATACTTACCTACCGTAGTACTTTTATACCCACTCATCCTTATAATATAAGTAAAGTATAGAGTAGTTAATTCTAAAATATATCTATGACCTGAATTTTTGTATTATAATTTGAACTAAATAATCTGCCTCATTAGACAACTTTGATTCAAACGTTACACAAGACTGGTTGTGTACACAGTGAACTAAATGATCACAGACTCTAATATCAGCGTTATAAAGATCTCCGAATTTAGCGTTATCCCGTATCGGTTGTATGCATATTGAAATAAATGATCTATACACTCTACAGATAAAAAGTAACTTCGAGTTTGGTGTTACCCAGGACTTGGTTGTATGCCCTTTGAACTAATTGATCAACAAACCGAAACATAAACGTGCAGCGTTACTACCCGTGATTGGTTGTATGTGCATTTAGCTAAATGATCTACTGATTCAACTGAATCATAATCGTTATAAGACTTTGAGTTGAGCCTTTCAGCCTGGCTGTATGCATATTGAACTAAATGATATACAGACTCTACAAAACCACAAGCGTCATAAGGCAACTTCGAGTTTAGAGTTTACTCGTGTCGGTTGTATGCATATAGAACTAAATGACCAGACTCAACAGAACTACAAAGCAACTTGGGGTTTAGCGTTGCCCAGGTCCGGTTGTATGCACATTGAACTAAATGATCTACAGAACCATAAGCATCGCAAAGCAACTTCGAGTTTAGTCACAGAGTACTAGTTTAGCGTTATCCCGGATCGACTGTAAGCATATTGAAATAAATGGTCTATACACTCTACAGATAAAAAGTAACTTCGAGTTTGGTGTTATCCAGGACTTGGTTGTATGCCCTTTGAACTAATTGAGTATTTTCCCATGACTGGCTGTATGCATATTGAACCATAAGTATCATGCAACGTCGATTTTGGTGTTACCCAGGACTTGGTTGTATGCCCTTTGAACTAACTGATCAACAAACCGAAACATAAACGTGCAGCGTTACTACCCGTGATTGGTTGTATGTGCATTTAGCTAAATGATCTACTGATTCAACTGAATCATAATCGTTATAAGACTTTGAGTTGAGCTTTTCCCATGATTGGCTGTATGCATATTGAACTAAATGATCTACACACTCTACAAAACCACAAGCATCATAAGGCAACTTCGAGTTTAGCGTTGTCCGGGTCCGGTTGTATGCACATTAAACCAAATTATCCACAGACTTCACAGAACCATAAGCGTCGCAAAGCAACTTCGAGTTTAGTGTTACCCAGGACCGGTTGTATGCACATTGAAGTAAATGATCTACTGACTCAACAGAACCATAAGCGTATAAGGCAACTTTTTAGCGTTATTCCGTATCGGTTGTATGCATATTGACCTAAAATGATCTATATACTCTACAAAACCATAAGTGTAATAAGCCAACTTCGAGTTTGATGTAACCCAGGATTCGGTTGTATGCCCTTTAAACTAACTGATCAAAAAACATAAACATAAACGTGCGGCGTTACTACCTGTGACTGGTTGTATGGTAAATGATCCACAGAATCACAATAGTTATAAGGCTTTGAGTTTAGTATTTCCCATGACTTCTGTATGCATATTGAACTAAATGGTCTGCAGACTCCAAAGAAGTATTAAACAAATTTTCGTTTTTATTTATTCTCTTTTTCCATTATAAGCTTTATATAATTATTTTGATTCAAACGTGGGGTATAGTGTAAGTTGTTGGTTTGCCCAAAATGCTGATACGACTTTCACATGATGTTCTTTTTCATGAATCATTTGTTTATGTTTGAATACACAGCAAAGCATATCACTTCGCAATATGACTGTTTCTCATACCAAAGTCAATGTTCTCAGGAATGGTGGTAAGTGGATAATTTTGTTACTTTACTTTTGTAATAAAAGTATAAGAAAAAAAAAATAAACAAACAAACAAACATTAAATTAAAACAGATTGAGCGGTTGTTGCCTTTTTACCTTTATCTAGTAGTACTTGCAAATATTGATAAACACTTAATCAAGACCAAACTATTAAATGGACACATTGTATGGTACCGCATGTGTCTGAAATAACCTACAATCTTTAACGGAATGTAATGGTTGCATAAATAGGTTATGGAATGAAGCTTGTTTCATTTCAATCCGTAACCTAGACAGATTAAATCAGGGATGTGTCTGAATGGTGTCAAATAGGTTTCCATCAACTTCTTTGAATTTTCAACAATAGTTAGAACCATAGAATGTGTGCCTTGTAATAAATATCTAAATAATGTTACATTAGAGTGAAAAGACCAAGGACAACACTAAAGATCACGTGAAAGTGGACCACACAAAATTTGAACTCAAATGCTTAATAACACGTACAGCTTCTCTTGTAAATTTTTTATTGAAATAAAAAAACTTAATATATACCAACGTTACGGAAAAAAATATTTTTCTCTGTTTTCAACAAACAAAGTGTATTATCTTCATATCTTTTCTCTCCTTTCTCAATAGAAAAAGTAGAACTTGCAGAGGAGCTTGTTGTTCCAGGAGACATTTTGTTAATTCCACAGCGCGGATGCCCCATGACATGCGACGCTGTTCTTTTGTCTGGGAATTGCATCGTCAATGAAAGCATGTTAACAGGTGAGATACATGTAAAATGACCACTTGATGAAATGTAGCAGTTACGTTTAATTTGGGCATTGAGTCAAGGTATCAAGATCAAGTTTTAAAATTGATTGTCGAACAAACAATTTATCAATGAGTGACAATCCATAGATTAAACTTTTACTTTGTTATTATTGGTGACATGCATAAATATGTTACAGGATTCTGTCCGTTGTTTGCTTGAACTTGCCCAATTAATCTGAAATCTGCTCATTCAACATAATCTGAATGATGCGGATGACAGTGCTGACATGACTGGCGAGAAAGCAGAGACCCTTATTTTAAGCCATAGACAAAGATCAATCTAATTTAAACATAAAAAAAATCATGTCTGCTGTATTATCGTGTACTACGGAAGCGTTTAAGTGCCATTCGACTTGTCATGATGGTGAGATAGATTTTGTCTCATTTCACTCGCATTTATTAACCTATAATCAATTTATCTTCTTCAGGTGAAAGTGTTCCAGTTACCAAAATACCTTTACCAAAATCTTCAAACGCAATGGAGATAGCTGAAATATATTCGACTGAGACGCACAAAAGAAACACTCTGTTTTGTGGTACTAACATCCTCCAAACCAGAAGTGTTGGTCTGGTGAAAGCAGTTGTCGTCAGAACAGGTATTCTATAGTACCAGTTTTATGAATTTACTTTTAAAATTCACAAATTACCCTCCTTATTGTTATGATTAGAACACACTCATATCATTTTTATGAGATATGATGGTGTGACATTGTATTTGCTTAAGCCAACCTAAAAATAATGACCCTAACATGTAATGAACAACCATTTTAGACGGCAACACTTTTATCAAGATTAGTTTCTTTTTAAATCGAGTCATCAATTCTCGCATGTAAATAAGGAGCAATGGGTCAAGTCATGCACGGTATTTTTCTCTTCAATGATTATAAAAGAGAGATTTTATTGAGATGATTGATTACAGGAACGATAGCTAATTGTTGTTATTGTGTCGTTAATCGTGTCGTTGTTGGATCGTTAATCGTAACCTAATCTTGTAACTTTGACTATCAATTTTTGTTTATACAGGCTATTCAACTGCCAAAGGTGACTTAGTGCGAATGATTATGTACCCAAGACCTACTGAAATCAAGTTATATCGAGATGCAATACGGTTTGTTTTAATGTTGGCTTGCTTTGGTAAGTTGGTTACGAGTTTTGCTTGCTTGCTTAGGGTGTCTTTTCTATACTGATTCCTGTGATAGTTCTCCCACATTTATCTGTCAAGCACACAAGTCCCGATGTTGTATCCTTCTGTATCCCCATTAGTTGTTTGCTGTATTTCTTTCTCAGTTGGCTTTCAAATCTTTGTCCGTTTTTGGGTTGCCAGAAACAGAATTTTAGAGGCGGTTTTATTTTCTCTTCTGACTTAATTGTTAACGGACAAAGAGTGTACCCTCAAATAATTACTAGACATTATTGACATGTACGCTTTGTTGAAATCTGATAAAAGTCTATAGTCATACTTATTTCTGCCTTTCAGTTTATAACATTCATTTTTCTTAGTCACCATGCTTCATCTTCGTAATGTTCATCTGATAACATAATACTTGTAGTTACATGCAATTGATATGCAAATATACTTTTTACAAAATGTTTCCTTTTCATTTTGAAACGACAATGTTCAACTTATATTTACAACACATTGAGACAAATTATTCTAAAGCTGTTGCATAAAATTATACTCAATCCATTTCGTAAATACACTAATTAAATATTAATAAATATATTTCAGCTGGCATTGGCTTTATCTATACTATTGGTGTGATGGTGGCTGCTGGGGTAAGTCCAATTAATTTAGATCTTGTCCTGCAGCATGAACTATGAATAATTACCAGTATACAAATAATAAATGTTCAAATGTTCATTGTTGCATCTTCTTTTATATCATGATTACAGTGATTTGAGCCGTGCAAAAATTATTTTCCATTGCACGGCATGAAACAAACCTGTGTGATATCATGATATAAAACAAATATTGAATGCCTATGCTCGTGCAATAGTCCAAATATATCATTCGGTCAAATTTGGACTGATCTATTTCACTCGGCTACACCTCGTGAAATAGAAAAGTCCAAATTTGACCTCATGATATATTTTGTATTATATCATGATTGCAGTGATTTGAGCCGTGCAAAAATTATTTTCCATTGCACGGCATGAAACAAACCTGTGTGATATCATGATATAAAACAAATTTTTAATGCTTATGCTCGTGCAATAGTACAAATATAGCATTCGGTCAAATTTGGACTGATACATTTCACTCGGCTACGCCTCGTGAAATAGAAAAGTTCAAATGTGACCTCATGCTATATTTTGTACTGTTGCACTCTCAGGCATTCAATATTTGTATACTATTGCACTCTCAGGCATTCAATATTTGTATACCATTTCATGATTTTAAGAAAAATTTTCTATTGCACGAATGAAAAAATTTTACTCAAAATTATAACCATAAACGATTCAACGAGCCAAGGGTAACACAAATATGAATACTTGGGACTTCTGTATGAAAACGTGTCTCTTCTAACAAACGACCAGATAAATATATGGATTTTGCTATAGTTATTCTGAATCTTTTAATTGTTCAATATTAATAGCGATTTTGTGGATTACTTTTGTGCAGGTTTACATTCTTCAATCTGTTTGCATATTTTCCAGTTGCAATATATAAATCAATTGCAAGCTTTTTATGGTTTTCTCAAATAGTCTCCATCCAAGGTTATAATACTGCGATCGTTGGATATAATAACTATAGCTGTTCCACCAGCGTTGCCAGCGTCTCTCACCATCGGTATGCTGTATGCACAACTTCGGTTGAAGCTGCAAGGTATCTTCTGTATTAGCCCAACAAGGATTAATTTGTGCGGAATGATGGATGTCGTGTGTTTTGATAAGGTAATGATAATACAACTGTTCAATAGACCTTTTCAAAATCCATTCGGAAATCTCAGAAACATTGATCACATGGCCATTTTTTCAACCAATCATGTACAAGCTCATTAGTATGCACGATTTTGTAAACACATTTTTCCGAAAATGTTCTCGCATTTCAGTGCAATAAAAGTGAAAAATAAATAGAACCAGACCCATACATTATTAGATACACTAATTCTGAACAACTTTTGGCTGATGGTATCATAAGCTCACCGACACAAAGAGTGAAATTTCCATTTGAAATCTGCTGATTAAGCTTAAGATTTCAAGTCACTTCAAGGCGATCACACTAAAAATGACTCTGTAGTACTACCGCTAATCACAAGTTCGAATTCGTACGCAACCACTGAGTTAAAGAGAACGCGAACTTCACAATCTGGTTATTGTGTTGAAGAGTCACTTTTTCTGTCGGCAATTGCCGGAAAGTTTAAAATCAGCTTAGGAAATTCTCGGAAAGTCGTGTTTTGAAAAGGTCACTATTATCTGTCTCTTTACTATACAATAGTCTTCTATATACAATACCCCGGTTCAATACTAGTAATATAATTTGCGAGAAGACGTTATGATGATCGTGATGACGATCGGGTATAGGATATGATAGTAATCAAATAAACTGGAAAATATTCTTTGATGATTTGTTTAGACAGGAACTTTAACTGAAGATAGTTTGGATCTGATGGGTGTTCGTGAAGTGTTGAGTAAAAGGTAGGTATAGATGCAAACCATGTGTGTGTTTGAACTTTAAGCTTCTTCTAACATCCTTTCTTTGGTATTGGAACAAACCCAGCTCGTCTCTTTGCCACTTTACCTGATTTCTCCTGTATAGTCTGTTCCTTCCTTTTCCGCGGCTGTCCCGAATCCTGGGATATTATGTAAGTTGGTGAATTTCCATTATTCAACCGATTTTAAGCCTGCTGTATCTCTGAATTTAGTGTTGATGGTTTAAACATTTTTCACTTGATATAGGTTTGCTGTTGGTCTTCGGTTTGTTATTAATTTGTGCTATATTCCGCCCATCTGCCCTTTAGACTGCTTGCCATTTTTATCTGTGTGTCCAAGATATCGCTCCCTATTTTTTGCAGAATACCATTCACCATTATTCATCTCATAACGCTACACAAAATGTGTTCCGTTCCTCCATGGATCTCACCAGGTTACACATTCCGTCACATATCAACGTTTTGGGCATCAACCATTCCATGTTGCTGGATCTTGATTATGGAATCCCTTTACGCAACATATCCTGAGAAAATACAGGGTTTTCCATTAAAATATTCTAACTTTTCTATTAATCTCTGAATTAAATTCCCAGTTTCTTGCCACTACAAAATGAGATAAGCAACCTGAATACTGGGCATCTATTATCGGCAATGGCAACTTGTCATTCGCTAACGATCGTGGAAGAAGAATTAGCAGGAGATCCCATCGATCTCAAGATGTTCCAAGCAACAGGATGGGTAAGTTTCAGTATATATATTACACCTTACAAATTTGGAATACGATTTTATAATAATATATAATATATAATAACGCAATTCTTATTAAGCGCAAACTACATCAGAAGGCATCTCAATGCGCTTTACATTATTATTACGCTGTTATTAGAAAATCGTCACAACCATCTCAACTCAACTAGATCGCAATCTTATGATGCTGACCTATCAGAACTTAGATTGTAATATTCCCCTAACAGCTCCCCAATACGTTTGGGTCACGAAGCAATCGAGATTAAACGTCTTGCCCATACACATAACCCGTTGGCCGTCATTTAGCGGGGCTCGAAATCACGACCTCAGGATTCGGAGTCCTGCACTGTTCGACCAGACCACACGAGCTCACAAAGGGTTTAGAAGCTTTGATCGCAGTGAATGCTTATAATGGACCAATGACACTCGAGAGGATTGACCAAGTAGCAATTCAATTAAAATTTAACCAGGTTTGAATGAGGTAAGAAAATTTTCAGACCTATATAGTGTTTCACAAAGATGCTATGCAACATTCAGTTGTGTGTGCAACTTGTTTCAACTTTGCACAACCTTTTAACATCTTTCAATAACTGATTGCAACTTTGCGCAGCTTTGTAAAACTTTGAATATGTATTCGTAATTTGGTGCAATATATCATGTTTTAAGACATTTTTTCACTTTTTAATTTCAGGTCTTTGAAGAGCCAATAAACGATGTTAAACCGGAATCTGAAAGACAGTTTTTGACCATTGTAAAACCGACGCAAATGTTTACCACTGAAAATTATGTGAGTATGGAGATTAATGACTGAACACTTTACGTTGCAATCTGACCATACTGACTTGTCGGTTATGTTGGATATTGGAAACCATTTGTAGCGTTCTTGTCATTTTAATTTTGGAGCTGACATCCAGTTTCGTGTAACACTGTTCTCTTTGGTTGCCCAAGAAAAATAAGGAAAAAAACCAAAGAAAAAAAACGGGTTGCCGAAAAATATTCAACTTTGATATGTAATTTTCCCAATAGTTACATAAAACGTTGGAAATGGTGTTTCATCAAGACTTACAAGATTGATATAATTTGCAAAGGCTGCGAGACAGCATATTAGACAGCTGTCTACTGGATAAAACAGACCCCGCACAATATTTTATTATACATGTAATTAAGTTGCATAAATAATTCTATTAACTTCAATTTAATATATCTTCAGATTTTGGTGCTGCAAAACAGAACATATTAGCAGCTATATGCCGGACAGACTCATTAGGACAGTTGATCGTCGCAAAACAAAGCATATTAAGCAGCAATTGGCCAGACAGACCTATTATGCAGTTGCAGTCGAAACTGTGGTGCTTCTTAATATTTAATTTTCATACAATCATCCATTTTATTGGATTATTAGAGATAAATAAAAATACAAAATACCACAAGCACCCGGTTTGTAAGGCCGTATACTGCGAAACTGACGCTGAAGCTCCAAAAATGTGTTGACGATGAACAGAATCTATGTAGCTTTTAAAACAGGACTGATTTTTCCATCATTCTTTTAAATATTAAAATATTTAACTGACGTTATTAAACATATAGGGTTTATATTTAATGATATACTAAATCTCATCATCTATAATCTTACATTAGTCGTTTAATATGACTTTCAGACCTACTACGAGATAGGGGTAATTCGACAGTTTCCATTTTCAAGCAATTTACAACGGATGAGTGTCGTTACTCAAGTCAATCCAGGGTTAAACAAGAACCAAGAAGACATGGGTTATCATCCACTAGAAGTGTTCGTGAAAGGGGCACCAGAAATGGTGGTTTCGCTTTGCCAAAAAGATACAGGTGATTATGGCATACACTGTTAAAAAAGGATGTAATTGAACAGACTTAAAAAATTGCAATCATTTTTCATGACACTGGCTAATAAATGCAAAGGTCAATCTTTTTTTACAAATTTTACAAAAAAATGTAAGAAGGGTGACAGTTATTTACTTGACCCTTTGGTGCAGACAGCTTTTAAAATTGCTCTAGCCATCTATTTTGTGTAATGGATGGTTCCCATCTGGTTCACGATAACGCTGCATCAAGCGATACAGCGGGTACGCTTGATTGAGCGATTTAGTCCGGACTGGTATTGTAGCAAACACTATGAGTATGACCAAATGTACTACTTGTCTGTGAAACAGTTTAAAAAAAACTTTAAAAAACGTTAAGTAAACTCTTTATATTTACCTTTTCTCAATCGTTGATAGTTCCAGAGGATTTTGCAAAAACACTCGATCATTACACGCAGGAAGGATTTCGTGTTTTAGCGTTAGCATGTAAAACACTGAGTCACGTGGTTAATTGGGGAGATGTCATGGACATACCAAGGTAGAGGTTTATTCTTACTTTTATCCAATGAAATCGTTATATAAATTGTATTTGTAGCATCCAAATCTTGAGGAGTGTTTCAGATCAGAGAAAGGTTGAAGCTATATAGTATCAAAAATGGTCATTCTCCTGCCAGCATCCCATGCACTTCAGTTTCCCCTGATAGAAAAACGCATAGGCCTGTACCAATTTTATCAATTTACTTGAATTCGTATCAATAAAGCCCTGACGTATATGCTCTTGTATACACTGTATGCAGCGCCCCAAGGTGGAACATATTCGCACAGGGGGCAGCATATCGTGACTTTCAAACAACGCCGGAGCAATTAGAAGACCTGATCCGACCAGGGAACCCGGGACTTTATTACGAATCCTATTCTCTAACCGCTCGATCACGCTGCTCCCTGTATAATTTTATATAGGCCTATATATAAGTTTGGTGTTACATTGTTAAAACTACAATACTACGATTCCATTTACTGAAAGTGTTTGTGACGTTGCTGTATTTCTCTATCATTATAAAAGACAAATAAAACTTCCTACCATATTGGTTTTCTAAAATTAATAACAGCTGAAAAATACGAAGCCATAAACATAACCAACTTAATACATTAATTATTAATACACAAGTTAGGCAAATGTGATCAATGACAGTGACACAGCATAATTGACAGTTGAACTTGAAGCAACTCCCACAAGACTACACCTTGTTCAATTATATAATTGTCTGACCTGTCCCTTGAGCGTCTACACATACACCGTTTAGATTTATGATCAAACATGTCGTAATTTTCTGACCTGTCCCTTGAGCGTCTACACATACACCGTTTAGATTATGATCAATCATGTCATGGTGTCGATAACTGTAATGTGTTGAATGTAAAGATATCCTGAGGGAAATTTGCTACAGGGTAGAGACCCTTCATACCACTCAAGGAAATGGCCACAGGGCGGAGACCCTTCATAACACTCAACATCTATGAATCGTCGATCATCATTTTGTCAGAGGAAAATCATGTCCATATGCAAACATTCCCGTATGATTTTCATTTTTTACTTTCAGAGATAAAGTTGAATGCGATTTAGAATTCCTTGGAATAATAATTTTACAAAATAAACTCAAGAAAGAAACAAAGCCAGTAATTTGCGAATTACGAAAGGCGGGAATAGCAACCAAAATGGTGACAGGTGAGTTGGTAACCATGGTAATAGTGATGTATACAATATAAACAAAACTTGATCAGGGATACTGTTCAAAAACGAAATAAAATGTTCATGTCCTAAGTTCTTAATCACCGTTTTTCAAGTTAAACTCGAAAATTCCTATATCAATACTTTAATACTTAATTAATGAATGGTTTTGTTTAAAGATTACAGTCTGTTCCTAAAACAAGCCAAAAACAATTTCATCCTACTCACCTGTTGAACCAAATGTTTTGTCCTTATTGCCTAATACTTGGTTCTATGCTAGTACTATTATGCACAGTTATTTACGACTTCACTTTGGTTTATCTATATAAGGGGACAACATTCTGACAGCGATGCACGTGGCCAGAAATTGTGAAATGATATCCTCAACCGACGATGTCTATCGAGTGTCGTACCAAAATGGAAATATAAGATATAAGCTTGTCTCTTATGCAACTGATGAGAGTTTTGATAGTAAAGAGGAAGCAAAACAAGTAAGAAATTGATAATAGTACCACTTTCTGGCGCAATCAGCCATATTCCTGAATATGGTCGTCACGCAGAAAGTCACGGTTTTATGTTAATCTGCCGATGGAACGAAAGATTATAAAGCACAACAGTTGTTATACTGGAGAATGAATCTGAAACTTAACTTTATTTCATCAAACAAAGCTTGTTTAAATTGTCTGATATTTCTTCCTTATTATCTCTCAAAGATTAAGTTTATGCATGACAAAGAGAGATTCACTTGTAATCGACTTAAATTTAGTCATTTATTGTCAATATTTTGACAAAATTATAACAAAAGTATAATAACCTAAAACCTATAATATATTAAGACAAAAAATGAATTTATATTTACCATTGTAAACATTTTTAAGAGTTCGGTTAGGTTTCGAAGTGAATAAACTACACTGTTTGACATTGCCATACGGTATGAAAGTAAAAAAAAGTAAACATATTTATTTTCCAATATTCGGATCTTTTACATGTGCAATATTTTACTAAACATGCTAAAAGAAACCATGATTTTCCCTATTTCTTCTAAACATTGCATTTTTGACTCTATTTTATAGGACGATATTCACATTCCGATCCAAAAGAAAATCCATTTTGCAATTGACGGGAAAACGTTCGAGCAAATCCGGATGGAGTTTCCAGATGAATTTGAAAAGGTAAATTACATGTTGTA
The DNA here is from genome assembly GCA_000969725.1 of Ophiothrix spiculata. NCBI lineage: Eukaryota > Metazoa > Echinodermata > Ophiuroidea > Amphilepidida > Ophiotrichidae > Ophiothrix > Ophiothrix spiculata. The sequence goes on from JXSR01S024963.1 coordinate 28,994, forward strand.
TAATGTTTGATGAAACACAACGAGTACTGTCAACTTATAAAATGCGTTTTTGTCAAAAGTGAAGGAAATGGTGAAAGATATGTAACATTGATGATGATTGATGATCTGCGAAGTACAAGTGAAGGTTGATTCAAAATTAAATATACCTTTTCTTTATTTAAATGAAGGACCGCTACCTTCACCTTCACATCATTATGAGTTATTGATGTTACATATGACAAAATGACAAAAATGTTTCTGAAAATAATGTTAAAAGTGTGTGTCATGCGTAAATGCATTCAGAATCAAGTCAGATAGATAAATAATGATAATAATATTTCATAAATACAGATTGTTGTTAAAGGAACAGTATTTGCCCGGATGTCACCAGATCAGAAGACAGAATTAGTTGATTCTCTTCAGCATTTAGACTACTCAGTAGGTATGTGCGGTGACGGAGCCAATGACTGTGGGGCACTCAGGACGGCTCATGCGGGCATTGCATTGTGTGAAGCCGAGGCATCAGTGGCAGCGCCATTTACATCAAAAACTCCCAATATTACGTGTGTTCCCACTGTAATAAGGTTTGTATTACCATGGTTAAGTATAAGTTGGTGTCATAGAATATCTGATTTTGATACAACAAGAACTCCACTATAAAATGTTGAGTTTGAGCACCATACCACTAAGCCCAGCTATATTCGATCACAGATTCTCAATTCGTTCGATGTGTCATATCATGATATGGTTGAACAAGCCATTTATGAACTCCACTTTGGAAGCCTCCCGTTGAATTTGGGACGGTTAAAGAATCAAGACAGTGTACCGAGGTCGCAAACTATGGAGCTCGTGTGGTCTAGTGGAACAGAGCAGGACTCCGAATTCATCAGTAGGTCGTGAGTTCGAGCCCCGCTACGGCCAACGGGTTATGTCCTTGGGCAAGACATTTAATACAAATTGCTTCGTCAACCCAAGCGTTATCATGGGTAGTTACTAGGAATATACTCAATAGGCGCCGCACCGTGATTGTAGGCAGCCGCGTAAGTTGGTTATATTCTATTGGTAACGGAATAAATGTAAAGCGCTTTGATCAATTCTGAAAAAAGCGCTATATAAGCACCGACATGTTTTTTTTTTAAAACATAAGTTGCAAACAATCTGTGTATTATAAGGGGGAATGATACTTGCCAAAATAAAAATGGCTAATATAAATCCCAAGTATATAATTTGTCTTGCTCTTGCAGAGAAGGAAGAGCAGCTTTAACTACCTCATTCGGGATGTTCAAATTCATGGCCTTATATAGTTTGATACAGTTCGTCAGTATCATGATACTTTATTCGGTAAGTTCAGCATAATAAAGGTTTCGTAGTCTTGTAATCATTGCGACAAAGCGACAAAGAAGTAAGCTATTTCGGGTGTGTATTTAAAATACATACTTAACTTGTGGACAGTGATGCTTTAATCACATTTCAAAGAGAAGGCAAAAGTGAGAAGTTCGACTGAGTAGTAAAAATGGTAAAATAGATCGAGTGTCAGTAGATGTTCTTTCAAGCTTTCAAAATTTAGAGCTCGCTGACAACTCACCGCACTAAGGAGCTCTAATTCACCAATTTTTACTAAGCTGGCAACTCTTTTTTTCTCTTTTCCACAAGGCACCCACACTGGTGCCTTATGCTTTTATTATATTGTTCTCAAGATGTAACTATACACTCTTAGTAGGCCGGGATCAAATATACGAGTAGTTTTC
>JXSR01S024964.1:11525-24305 GCA_000969725.1 Ophiothrix spiculata
ACAGTTTTTATTCAGTTTCAAAGCACTTTTAGCCTGGGCATTTAACATGTTAAGAAGGCAATTTTCCCTGTGATTATAAAAGTTACAAATATGGTAGTATCCTGTAGCAAATATTTGGCATTCATAGAAATATTGGAGAGAGTTCAGATAGCTATTTTAAGGGGCCTAAATATTCAATTATTCAATATAGGTTGATGAATGAGTCTAGGCATTGTATTTGTAACATCTGCAAATTCAAGTCCTTAGAGAATACGTGTTTATGTAGTGTTACATACAGTATCACCATTTTCCATAAAAATAAAACTTGACGTGATGGGGGAAAACCGATACCATTTTATAAAATCAGCGACCCCAAATTAGTTAAAAACAAGTCTTAAATCTAAGTCATCATAAAAAAGTAGTTTTGTTGGCCAGTGTTGTTTTCGACTCTAACAGTCTGAGGGATCATTCACAGCAAATTTCTCAAGCTTCGATTACGTATTTTTCATGCCCTCTGATTAATGTCACGGGATTCTCTATGTGCAGAAGGAAAATGTAAGCTGTCAAAATCAACGATATCTCTGGTTTGCATCGATGGATTTTCTTTAAATAATATATTCAGCGATGATGAACGAAAAAACTAGCGCCGTTTCCATGCACAATGTTTATACCTCCACCTGGAGCCGTAAGTTGGGATACTTTTTGGTAACACATAGGAAATGGGCAAAATCAGGAGTTTTTACTTTGTGTTTCTTAAACTTTAAAACAATTCACATTAGGATAGGACAAGTATATATATTCTTAAAGGGTACAAAGTAAGGAATCATCCTATTATAGTTTCAAGGTCATTATACAGGCTGTGTAGAAAATATACAGGGTGTAACATATTTGAAAATGAAGTAACCAAGAACATGCTTAATATTCTATATAGCTAAATACAGCACAACTACTATCCAGTATCTTCCGGATAAATCTCTTTTTAGGTTTTCATTAATTATCCAATCACTTATTCAGGGTGATTAAACTTAAAACAAATAATGACCCCAGATGACCCCTAAAAATACTTTAACCCCCAATTCGTCATGCCACATGTCAACCCCCTAAAGCGGTATCCTAGTGCCCAAGTCTTATGAAAATTCATGAAAGTATGTAGGAATAGTGACAAATTTTGCAACCACTTGTACCTATCTTGACCATAGGGGATTTTTGACCCCAGATGAACCCGGATCACCTTCAATGTCACATTTGTAACTTTACCTTGGTATTGTCGTTTCCAAATATTATAAAAATCTATGCAAGTATGTGGGAATTGCGCCCAATTATGTGAATCACCGGCTCCTAATCCTCCGGCTCCTCATCCCCCACCGCTTTGATTAATTAACACATGAATTAATCTCAATTAAAAACCAAATTTACTAAACACATACAGTTTTTATTTTACTAAAATATATATATTCCTCTCTCATATGGTACCAAATTTACTAATGTATGATATAAAATAAGGGAATTACGACATGAAAAACATAGTGCAGTAAGGGATTTTGTTACTGCACCGCTTTATTAGGTTACCCAATATATTACGCATCCTATATTAAAGCGATAAAACTGGGGAAATTTTTTTTACTTACCGCCTGAACATATTATACTTAGAATTGGTTATATAACGCACGCCATGATGTGTCGAATTGTTACCAAATTCTTCAATATAGTCCACTAAACAACGGTCATCCTTGGGGGTTTTACAATTTTTCTCCTTTGTATCATCTAGATTAATAACTGTTTGGTTATTGGATGCTGATAGTTGGTTATCTAATGAATCACCGACAATGACAGCATTTGTCCAAGGATCCATACTGTCCTGTCCGATTTCAGGATCCGTATTAAGCAAGACGGCTACTAGTATATGATAACCTTTAGTATTTTTGAACTACTATTAAAAACTTGTTCACATAGTTCATATAAATGTGTTCATATTTCATGTTGAGACTAAAATGAATAAACAGACGATACTAGTTCACTCAAAGGTAGATAGTTAACATAAATTAAGCTTTTAACATCCATCCATTTATCTACTTGGCTACTATTAACAAAACAGTACGCGCATGCTTTTGCGCAGTTTAGTGTCTGACGACATATAATGTAGATAATTAATCTTACTCATGAAAGGTTTAATCTGCAGGTCGACATACACATATGATTTCAGATTGAATAATATTGATATGAATCATGCTCATGCCATGTGAAAGCACTTCATGCTCATATTTAATAAATACGATTACATATCAAGATCAAGAGTTAACATCCTTACTAGATACCACAATTCTATAAGGCAATAAAATGGTCGAGCTAAATGTTGAATTCAATTTCACAATATGTATACATGTTTGTAGTAGGTTTAAATGGACTATTTCCTATTTCCAATAATTACGAAGCCATTATTTATTCACTTACCGTAATGGCTAAAGCGCATTTAGTATCCTTAGTAAATATTTGCTTAACGTGAAATTATTCATTAGAAAAATCAAACATTTCTCCTATAATGACCTTGATATGGCCTTAAATGCCGAGTTTTTGTAAATACATTTCATTATAGCTTTGAAAGTAAAATACCATTGATTATAACTCTCAGATTATTGGATACTATCAAATGATGAGAAAAGTCAAATTAAGTCGAAGTGAAGTTGCCGAAGATTTATGATTGGGAAAAAAATGAAACTCAAAACAACTGTTAAACGCTTTGTAAATATTCAGATTTTTCTCCTTTTTAAGGAATGAATGCAAAAACACCCTCTACCGACAAGGTATCACCTTTCTCATCGACTTTTATTATTGATTCATTAGTTTTTATAATCGAGTGTTATCTGGAATCCTGATATTGCTGTAAAATTGAAGGAAATTGCATATTTTTGACCTATTACCTATGCTCATTGAACTTGCCCTTTTTGATAATTATTAGTTTTTATATTCAAGTAAAATCTTGAATTTTGATATTTGTCGTGAAATGAAGGAAATTTTGTATTTTCGAACCTTCAATCAGTAAATTTGTTGATTTTATGGGATGTTAGCGGCCGTTTTGATAGCAAAAAAGCCCTCTTCTGACAGTGACGTTTTCCCCTTAACTTATTGAGTTTGTTTGGAATTACAGGAAATAAAAACGACTGGCTTATATACCTTGATAACCGTGTCCAGCGTGTTTCCATCAATGGCACTTTTTCATTGGAAAGTCAGGAGTTGCACAAGGATCTATATTTGGTCTTCTGTAGTTTCTTTTATTCACAAATGATATGTCTTTTAAAATATCTCAACGAAGGCCTAATATCTCTCAGCAAATTGCTTAATGATAACAATACGAAAGCAAATGTTAGAAAAACTAAAGTAGTTCTACTGGGAACCCCAATAAAAACAAATCAAACCAATCATATGAATATAGTAATGGATAGCATAACTGTTGACAAGGTAAAGTGTTTTAAATATTTTGGTATCACAGTCAATGAAAATTTGAAATGGATGATCATGTAAATAATGTCTGCCGGAAAATGTGCAATAGCCTTGAAATAGTAAGACGAATCAAGGTTCACCCAAATCAAACATATGGTGCCACAATCTATTAATCAGATTCATAAAATACATTCCGTATGTACACGTCAAATCAGAACTGAATATTTTCTAAGTGCAATACAAACTACGGTAAAAATACTTTTCATTTTTAGAGTTAAGTACAATTGAACATTTTATCAAAAAGAATACGGAGAAGCAATACATTTAAATATTTTAAAATTAATTTCAAAAAGGGTTTTAGGTTGTACAGTTTCTTGTTCAATTTTGGTAGTTCATTTTAACTTTCATGTTTTGTTTTTAGTTATTGTAAATAATATCTTATTAGCATAAAATGTATACGTGTATATAGAATAAGTGTTTTTAAAAGTTCGAAATTATACGTTGTATGTCTTTTAATTTTTAACTAAAAAGAGTAAATTATGCAATATATATTTATTTCTATTAACGTATATTGTGGCTCTTAGTAATCTGTTTTTAAACTTCAAAAATAATATTGTTCTTATTGTAGTATAATAGTTATTTTACAAGATTTGCTGTTTTAATAACAAATTATGTGAATGTACAATAATTGTATACATGTATATATGTCATAAGGCCATGTCTTCGTTAACATGTATAACTCATGTGTTAAGCAGAGAATAGCTGAAAAATCTATTTTATTGAGTATTGCCCTGTATTTAATATTGTTTCATTAACAACAAAAGGACAATTATTTAAATGAAAAGAACGCTTAGGAATTTTATGTTGTCAACACATGTGACTTAATATGCCAAAACATTTCATTTAATGAGGTAGCTTGTAATGCAACCAGTTTACAGAACTAGGGACGCCGTTCACAAACACCCAATTATGTAAGTTGTCACCGCTGTTTGATGTGTTCATTTATTATTTTGTTTGACAAAAATGCACATGTACAAGAAATGCAGGTCCTTAAAAGTGTTTAAATTAGTTAGTGAATTAGGTTTTGAACTGTAAAATTTGTTTCCATAATTATTTAAATTCATGTTTTTGTTCAAAATCTGCTCATTTTAGATCAAAATACATCATTTTCAGCCCATATTTTGAAATTTCATTATTGGTGGCACTAGTCATTTTTTGAAATCAATTATATGCATATTGTATAAATTAACATCAAGTATGCAAATTCAACATAAATAATATTTAATGTTGGTCCCCCTTACCTTATCCATGTATCAAACGTCAAAACAAAGGCTCATAGATTCTTATAAACCAGAAAAAGGGGCCTCGAAAAAATTACTATAAATATTTCGGTAAAATTGAGTTTACATGCTTTTCTATGGTTTTACCATCAATTTTTGTCACACATTTTTTCAAAGTTTAAATTTATAGTCGAAAAAACGCCCCCGAAAATTGTCCGCGATTTTTTTTAGAATCAGCCCTTCCCCTACAAGTGTTTGTGAACGGTACTACTTTAAACTATTGTATTTAAACTGCGTGACGTAACTTAATAAGGTTCAGATTCCAAACTACTAATGGATACCGTCCGGCACCGCTGTTAGAACATGGGGCCGCCATTAGCATGATTAGATGACATACCGGTTGACCTAAACAGTTTAAAAAGTAAACTTTTGATGTCTCTCCACACATATTGATACAAAGATCTCAGTTTTCATATACTAAATCTTTAGGGTAGTATGGAACAATTCAAATCTACTTCAAATGGTTGTCAAATGATAAAAAAAAAACCTTCAGAAAATCAATATGTTATTGCATTGAAACATTATAAATGTGACATTTTGGTTTAATAACACACTATCTTTGCATGCAAAACAATAGGAATACCCATTAGTGGTGTGAAACCATAATTAACTGATTTGCAATGCAAAAATTAATCAGCACTCGGATTTTTGAGTATACGTTGACAATGCTCAACATGAATTTCCAAGAAAAACCCTACTTGGCCTTTCCAGTGGACCGTAATAGTAAATACACATATGCTGTCAAATTGATTTAAAGAAATATATAAGTTTCCAAGTTCCTTTATAACTCAAAAGCAATTTTAACGGAGTTTAAATTTTAAAGGAGGTTCTCAATGTACTAAGAATTCTGTGCATTATTTATTATTAGTGTCTTTATTTTTTAAACACATTTTAGTATAAATATTGCCGCCTTTTGTCACTTTTGATGGGCATAATTGCTTTATGTATTATATTAATATCTTGTGTAGATTTATTGAAAACAAGTTCACATTTTAAAGTTATTTCATATTGGTAAAATTGTATGTAAATTGGTCATCGGACAACGCCTTTTCCATACACGTGAAATGAATTTCTAATTCCCGCAAGACATCCACTCAGATAAAACCATTACGTGTTGGCCCATAACTGATTGATAGGATATTGATATCAAACGACTTCTTACCACCTATTTTTTTATAATTTTGAAGCCACACCAATTGCTTCTAAGATATTGGTTTAAATACCGCACACCAACCATGGAATTTCTCATCTATTTATTCCAAGCACAAACCCACTTATATTATGATATAGCAAATCAATTACTAAACCTAATGACTTCTGCTTAGTAAATACTAAGGATGAAGGTAAAACTGACTTGTACATGACTGGGTTCCTTTTACAACTCAAAGAGGTTCTAAATTAAAATTAAAAAAGGCTCCAGGTCCCAGGAGTTACTTGAAGAGACTTCACCGTGAATTCCAAGGATTCTCGGTAAAACAGTAAAAATATAACATGAAAAAGAAAAACTATGGTGCATTATGCTTAATAGGACTTTGGGTTCTCTTTTCTCACATCTATTACCGTTCATCTCAAACAAGCCATAAATGCAGCAAACTGCGCCTAGAGAATACTTGGAAGCAAAGCACAAAATGATCCTTCAACGCCCCTCAATTTACAAAAAATAGGGCTGTGGTGAACGTGGAATGGTCCCTGGCGGCATATGACATCTTCAAAATCTTGTATAAAGAATTCAAATATGTTCTTATCGTGTTCAGTAAGTTACAGCTCCGGAGCATTTTGATATTTTTCAAAATGTCAAATTAAAAATATGCGTATAGTGACAAACACAAACACCTGAATGTTGACGACTTATCCTACATCTATCTAAAGACGTACCCTTATTTTTTTTCCATCAGAATGACCGCAATGCATAAATTCAAAATTGTTTAAATGCCCAGGATCAGTTTTTGATGCACTTTAATGCAAAAAAACAAAAAAAAACATAATTATAAAAAATCCTTAGGTAGGATGGTATCCGACGGAGGGTTAAAACAGTTCACTGTTTAAACACCGAGTTGTTCAAGCCGACAGTCAGCATCCAATTACATGGCTAATGGATTTTGATCAGTATTTGGCAAATGGTACAGGGTGTCCCACTAAACATTGTGCATGGAAACAGCGCTGATGTACTCAGAAGTTTGGCATTTCAGCTACTCGAAAATTATATCATTCTAGAGCCCAACGTTTTGTTCATTATCGCTTAAAATATAAAGAAAATCCATTGAGGAAAACCAGAGACATCGTTGATTCTGTCAGCTTGTATCATTTTCCTCTTGCGCAATGAGAATCCTCTGAATCCTCTGGGTGTCATCTGACGGACAACATTTTTCTGTGTAAACATAGACAAAAGAAATGATCTCGGCAATCTATACGTCAATATCTTTTGATCCTCAACTTTCCTTGTCACAGCATGTCACCAGCCTTTGCAAATCCATAAACTGGCATATTCGCAATCTCACTAAAATTCGTCGTTACCTGGACCATGAGACCTGTGCAAATCTTGTGCGCTCTCTGATACTATCACGCCTTGATTACTGTAACATTCTGTTTAATGGTATGGCTCATAAAGATCTTGAACGCCTCCAGAAATTGCAAAATAAATGTGCTAGGCTCATATATTTGGTTCCAAAGTCGACCCCAAGTGACCCACACCTCACCACTGCTAAGAGATTTACATTGGTTACGTATAGAACAGCGTATCAAATTCAGAAACCTCCTGTATGTGTACAAGGCACTGAGTGGACTTTGTCCCCAATACATTGCTGATTGTCTTGTGGTAAAGAGAGCCCTGCCTGGCTCCGTTACCACCCGTTCGTGTCACGGCCTGGATCTCGTTATCCCGAGGACATCTAAGTCTTCTGGTGACAAAGCCTTCTCAGTTGCTGCTCCAACTTATTGGAACATGATTCCCCTCTACATCCGCCGATCTACCAGTGTTAAGATTTTCAAATCTCAGGTCAAATCCCATCTTTTTGTGTAATTTTTCTTTCCAGTGTTATATGTTTCCTTGTGTTTTTATTGTGTTTGGTATAGTTTTTCCTTCTTTGTAGCGCTTCGTATCCTCTGGCAGAGGCGCTTTATAAATGCCGGGTTATTAATATCGCAGCAATGTCGTCAGTGTTAAGTCATCAATATCTGTTAGTTTTACACAATCTCTTCCACATTACAACAATACCAAAGTCTATAGCTTCCATAACAGACAAAATACTCATTCCCACGAATAGACCCATAGTACCACCAATATCACCTGAGAATTAAAAATATGCAAAAACACTTTTATCAATATAGTGTATGTTTGTTTTTTTACAAATTCACTTATTGATGTGGAACCCTGTGTGTAGTCAATGTTATAATCATGTATTACACTTTTTATATATTTATATACACACATATGTTATTGCAAAGAGAATAATAAAAGATTTATAAAAAAAGACCAAATAGTCTGATAAGCAAAAAACTATATTCAGCACAGATAAATCATGACTCAGTTGCAAAGAGCTTTATGCAAATTATTTCTGTTTAGGTACATGACGTACGTACGAGTATATAAACTATGGATGTTGGTAACCTGTATAAAAAGTAGAAGGCATCTATAAGAGTGATATGACGTGCATTAAGGTGCTTGTTCCAATTAAGACACACTGATATATTTCTATGAATTCAAGTAAAATTGATTTACATGCTTTATACCCTGGTCACATAACCTTACGCTGATGTTACGATGTGTTTACGGCGTCGTATCGGGTAGAATTCAGCAGACACCAATCGGACACCGGTCGGTGACCGATGGTGTCCGAGCGGAGACCGGGCGATGTCTGTGAGCCGTAGAGACGCCGGAAGCATGCCGCAAGATTTTAATTATGAGTTAAAACCTTGCAGTTTGTATACGATGTCTTCAGTTATGGTCACATAACCACTGGTCGCAGAACGATGACCGACCGGGCATCGAAAGCATTCACCGGTGTCATACTGATGTCACACCGGCGTAGCGGCGCTGCAGCTTCTTGCGGTTTATGTGACCATTTCATTAAGCCAAGAAAAAGTTTAGTAAAGTCAAGAAGCTTTGATTTTATTAAGTTATCTCAAACGAAATGTGTGTAGGCCTAATATGCCTTACTTCAATTCCGCTCCTCAGTCCACGGCGGATTGGAGATTTTTATAAAATATAATCTTTGAAAATATTGGTAATGTTCCCCTTGTCTGGCAATTTAAAATTATTCAATTATATTAGTTTATTAATTTTAATGACCATGATTAAATCGCGTAACCTTTTCAAGACGCATCAGATTGAGTCGCTTTTACTGAAAGGCGATTTCAAATACCTGAGTAGTCACCGCAGGTATTTGCATCGCCGCTGTGCTGATCACCCAATGATCACTTACTTATTAGGCTGCTAAATGTGTAAAGGCTATGTTGGGTGATTCTGTTGTAACTCAATTCTTCGAAAAATATCCGTAAGTCTAGTATGTTTTTCCTGTGGATGAACATGAAAAAAACTTTACTTTGAAAAGTAATTCTGAAAAAAGTAAAATCCTTGGTCCCTTAATAAACCAATCTTAGTAGGGACTGGTTAAGTGGGCAACGTTAAGTGCAGGGGTCATATTTCAAAATTTGTGATATAAATTCATTGTTACATATACCTCATAATGAAGCAGAACAAGTATAGTCTAACTCCAATGTATGGTTCTTGAGTAATATTCAAAACTTGAACACACCTTGTGATAGTTCTCCCTTGTAAGTTTGCCAAGTTTGATGGATAGAAATGGATGAAAATAGAAAAAAAATAGTGTACTTTTACGAGTTCGGCCCATTGTCAATTAACAACTACCTGGCATAATCTTCTGTGATGTTGGCGTGCATCTTCAATCTTCTCATGATTTCATTATTTGGGAAGTAAGCAACAGATGTCCTAGTGCCATATGCCTCCGCCTTACAGGGATTTGTACAGTTACAGTTCACATTTTCAGCGAGAAATTTAGCTATTGGAAAAAAAAAGAGAAGAAAAAAATAATAATTAAAGTATAATTGAATTGAAAATGTGGCTCGTAAATTATATGAAAAACAATAAGTTAAACATATTCTAAAATGTTGCGATATTGGCAAACATCATATTGTCCATCAAGATTAAACCTACTCTAACTTCGATGATGATGATGATGATGATGATGATGATGATGATGATGATGATGTTGATGATGATGATGATGATAATGATGATGATGATGATCTTTTTTAGAATGCTTACCTTCATTTACTAAAACACACCCGATCAAAACTGGCACACTGCATACAGTGATATTTCCTGTTTATAATAAAAAACAACAAAGACAAAAAAATCTATCTATCTCTATGACACAATATATAAAAGTATAAACGGCATTACCATAAAACAATGTCCAAAATGGAAAACTTGTTCTATGTCATTTTTGCATTTGTGTTTTTCGGTTTTTAAATAAATTTAAAAGATCTCGTGATATTTTTTAATATGTACGTATTGAGTAAGATGTGCAAGGATAGTAATTTTACAACTTTTTTTAATATCATGTAATTTAAATATCTTTACATTATGATATATCTTTTGAATTTTAAAACATATTAATAAATATATGAATAAAGACTAATCTGATGAACATTGTTATTGAATTTCAATATGTGATATCAATTTCTAGCTGAAATTAGAAAAAAAAATTGAACGCAACACTTACAAATATTTTCATATTTCTTCTACCAATATTTTTTCTCCAAATATTTGCCCCTTTTGTTCTATAAGTATTTGCCCCAAGTTTGACCACTTTTTTGAAAATCCTGGTGCTGCCACTGTTTTTATTGAAACTTCTGAGAGAGTTACCTAACGAGTCAAGCGAGTTGGGGAAAGCATTAACCTTCTCAAAACAAATATGTTTCGAGCATAATTATTACACTAAGAGTTGAATGGTAGAAAAAAATCTGTCAATATTACCTGGGTATAAATAGTGTTTGCAACGACATCTTTCTAACGTGTAGTTTATTTTGCATTCTTCTTGACATAGGGCAACTGTATAGTCATCTGAATACTTTAACGGGGTTCCATTTGTGCAATTGGTGTAGGGACGACCCATGTTTTCCACCTGTAAGTAATAACATTAAAAGCATGACATAAGTATAATAAAGTTTTGTTATACCATATACCATGATGCATAGCGTTTAATTGATTGACCTTTAATACACATTCTTTTAATAGAAGCTTGTACAGGACAGGTGAAAAACGGACAAAAATTAAATTTTTGCTATAATTTTACCAGTTCTTATAAAAAGATACAGTGAAGATTTTTGCTTATATAGCAGGAAAATATATTTTTACTTATCCTGTATGTATCTGACCTATATTTTGTTTTCCCAATATATAAAATATGTTCCCGCAAATTATGATTCCCCTAGCATCAATGGATATTAGTGCCGAACTTAAATGACATTTGGTGATTAATTTGCATATTCAAAACAACTGAGTACATCAAACATTCCTTGTTTCTTATATATTACGTTTAGTTGATTCATTTTCCTTTGTCCTTTGACAGCGCAATTCTACCGATAGATGTAACACTGCACCTTAATTGAAGAATATTCAACTGGGTGTTTCCTATCATTCAAATGCATGCAACATTATTTAACATATTCTTAACCCGTCCATCATTATATGTATATGATTCATACACTCTGCGTTAAGTGCGCGTTGATATTGTAAATCTAATTGGACAGTTGGTAACTTATACGCATTCATTAATCTCGTCTAGTTGCACGCTGCGTATCGCGTATTGCGTTGTACAATTCCATGTACGCGTACGCGTAACATGTTCGCGCTTGTATGGCAAGTTTCATTTTTATAGAAAGGTAAATCTAAATTACAATGATTAACATGGGACGATGGATGGTCTGTATATTCTATGTTTTATTGAAATAGCAAACACATTTTAAAATAATTATGCCGTCTAATTTCTTTGCAATTTTATTCTAATCATTGTCGTGTATGCTCTTTACTTGGCGCTCGTGAAATTGTACACAAATAATGCAACCTTGTGCTGAATTCGAAGTTGTCCAACTTACTCGGCTGCGCCTCGTGAGGTTGGACAACTCCAACTTCAGCACGCGGTGCATTATTGTTGTACAATTTCAGTCGCGTCAAGTAATACGCAGTTATTATTCTATAAATAAATGTGAGAATTTTTCAGTGTAAGGCCTGTTAAAAATACATCACTTACTCTTGTGTAGGTGACAGACACAGACGTTTCAAAGCCAGGAGATACACTGAATCCGAGCTGCTGGACAAGGGGGCGCACACCTTGCGGATGGAGAAGAATCTGTCAAACAAAAATGCAAGAGATTGGCTTCAAAACCCGGATATTAAGGATAAATACTGTTCTCTCCATCTGCTCAGGAAAATGTGAATCCTTAATGTTTTTTAATCATGAAAAGAGAAATAGTTTCTACTGCATTTATGAGAACTCTAACAATGGCTTATGGCGCGAATCATCCATATATTAACAAAGCGAGGGAATAACCACTAATCTAACTGAGCAGCCTTGATGTCGTGAACTGAAATTTATAACATAAATATTAGAATGCCGTATCTTTCTTTTGTTTACATGAAAATTACAATGTTTGCCTCCATGGATTGCTCAATTTGAAGTTAATTATACGAGTGCTAATATTAGACGGAATGTAAATAATGTATATAGATAATAATGTATAGTCAAAGCAACACGAGTTTATTATACGCCGGGACAGTTTTTGACGTCATAATTTATGCACAATGGCTTACACGTGCGTTTTGGACCCAAACAAACGGTGAGGCCATTTTATACCATAACTTTCGTCTAAAACAAAAATAAGGGAAAACATGCCGGCCTATTATTCTGAAGGTTGTGATTACAAGCAAGGACGGGACCCCTGCCGTTATTTTTGTCTTCCAACCGAGAAAAATCAGTCTGAATTGTATGTTTACATGTGC
>JXSR01S024965.1:12110-35720 GCA_000969725.1 Ophiothrix spiculata
CTTTCCATAAAGGTTCTCTGTCAGATGGTCAGATTTATTTGTCAGTTTTGGATGCAGGAGGAAAACCGTAGCACCCGGAGGAAAACCTGTGGAAGCAAGCTTGGACTGCCAACCGTTTGCACATATAGCATTGAGACCAGTGATCAAACCCGCGACAGTCCTGGAGTCATTGGTGCAAAGCAAGGGAAGAACCGCTGTGCTACCTGATTCCCCCTATATGTACCTTTGAGGCACATGTGTGATGTGTGATTATTTGATTGAAAAGAATCAGTGGTTAAGTTATTCAGTTAAAAATTTCCCTAAGAATTTTAGTTCAACTTTTAAAAAATCAAATTTTGGGCAGGCCTTTGTATCAAAATTATTGCTTCAGGTGAAAAGATATGTTGTTATTACTTGTTTTAAGAAATAAAGACACACACACTTGGACTGTACTTTAGCATCAGAGATATCATTGTTTCAGTATACATGAGTTTTTCATGAAAACTCTTTGTGTGTTAATAATCAAATAGGATATAATAGGATATTATTTTCTTAAAGCTCACAATTTTGGATGGAAAACATGTTTGTGCTTCAAGAAACTGATTTTGACTTAATTAGATATCACTTCAAGAATGATGGACCTTTTAAGGCAGTTTTATCAGGGTAGCACAACATAAATTATTTCCTCATAAAACCTTTATTCAGCCATATCTCAAAAGCTGTTTATTCGACTTGCATCAATTTTTGACATAGTCTATATTTTATATATCTAAAGAATAAAGTAGAATTGCAGTCAATGCATTTGAAAATATGATTTGATACACATATTACCACTTTTGTCTGCATCAAAAAATTTAATTTAGTAATAGTAATACTAATGTACAGCTTTTGTATAGTGCTACTAAATTTGTGAACAAATTCTCAGAGTGCTGTTGCCTATTATTAGGAAATCGTCAGTTCGAATCAAATTGAGGTGCTACTGGCCAGGTGCACACTCAATCTGCACTTAGATTGTAATAGTCCCCCATAGCAGCTCCTCAACAATGTTCGGGTCGATGAAGGAATTGAGATTAAATGTTTTGCCCAAGGACATAACCCCTTGGCCCTAACAGGGCTCAAACTCGCGACAAATTTCTGCACATTTATTTGAAAACTTATAATATCCTGAAAATATTCTATACGATTACACGATGGTAATGAGCTCCATGATTGAAAAGGTACATATTAATGTGATTTGTACGTATGTATTTGTATATGGTCCATGACATTAGCCATTTTTATGGTAATAGAAGATCAATACCAGAGGAAACATGGATTTATTCGTGCTGAATACATAAGTCACCTACACAAGAATGAATTTTTGATGATTTTAGGTTGTTTTATATAAATCAGTTTTTTTTGCACATTTTTAAGCTTGAAAAATACTAAGTGAAGGCTTTGTACTTTTGTCCATCTGTCTCAATATGTTTTTCAAGACCACATATTCAACCAATGTGGTCTCGTTAAGCAGCACATTTTGCACCCTTGAATTGATGCATGACTATTCAAACTGTGTATTACATCTAAGCCAAACCTGTTATCAAATTTCTATTCAATATTCTATGTGTTGTGTTGTTTTCAGCTGATTTACCCACACCAGCACCCACACGTAAGTACAATGTTAGTTCTGAGGAAAAGAAACAGATGTCCAGGAATTTGTTTAAATTGCTTTCACCATTAAGGGCCAAGGATGTCTAAAAATTATTTTAGGTAGATTAAACACTTTTAAAAATAAGCTATATTGCTAGCTTATCCATTGATTATTGGATTCTGATGCATTGTGGGAATGAAAAGGACTCACATTTTAGCAAATTTCGAGGCCTTTTCATTCCCACAATATTTTCATATTGCAGGATACTGGTTGCGTTAATAACAGTCCCTGCATTCTGAATATTTATTTACATCGTCGGAAGAATTGTAATGACGAGCAATTAAATTTATTCCAATTTTTTTGAATTATACAAAGTTAAACAAAACTTTAACAAGTACAATATACAGGGTTGGATTTACTTCAAGATGAAATTTCCTTGCATTGTAATCATTATTCACATTGGCAAAGTTCAAGTTATAAACAAGACTTCTTTTATTCCTGTGTCACCCATACAACACAAAGTATCAATACATAAGTACTTCGAAAAGATCAGTTTGGCATATTTTGGAAGGCACAAAAACATTGTAACAATAATACTTCTTAGTTAGAAGACCATGGTTAATATGCCCTATTACCATGTTATTATTTGGTCTTGAAACAAGCAGTCTAATAGTGTGTCACCATCCTAACCGTGCAATTTCTCTTTTGTTTTTCAATAGCTGTATTTGATCCACGTTGTGGCCTAGGTTGGGAATTAGACCTAGCAACACAGAATTGTTACCTATTCAGAGAGACAGACTACCTAAGCTGGGGTGATGCAGAGGAGGTTTGTAAAAGAGATGGTGGCAATTTGGTCAGCGTCATCAGTGTGGCGGAACAGACCTATATCAATGGTAAGTACAGAAAACGTACACAGCAATATTTGGTTTAAACTAGTTTTCTCTTTTCTGTTATCATTGGATCATTTATGTGGGTTTTTTTATATTCATGTAAAACTAAACCTAATTATTAAGTATAGTTCATAAGAATTTCTTTTGTTTTTCTTAAAAATATTGTGCAACCTTATATGCTTGAGGATATAATGCACATGTGGATTTTGAAGTCCACAAATTGATTAAAATAGGGTTTGGAACAGTCAGGGGTAGAATACCCTACTCTTTACAATACTGACTGTGATTACATGTTCAGGTATGACTCCTCTGTTTATAAGACCAACGACTTAAGTTCCCTTGAAAGAATGACAGTCTCTCATGAAATATTTACCCAACTCTAAATACTTCATGTGAGAAGATCTAGTAAATCTAGAAATATTTGACCCAATGCTCCAACCAAGCTTAAGTCAGATAAACATCTAGGCAAAGATTCCGAGATTCCATTCCAGCAAGTGTCCCCACTGAAAATCAAACCTATATAGGGCCATTGTGTGCAAGGCAAGATCCAACTGCTACTCTACGGTAGGTTACATCATGGGTCAAGAGATGTCACTCTTTATTTTAAAAAGTGTGTACTTTGTCATAAATAGAACTTCAAAATTTTGCAGCCTTGTTTGTTTGCAAGTCTATGGAGAGAATGTTTTTCTTCAAATTATCTCTGTAAATATTGTCACTAGTAAATATTCAGTAGTATGAATGTGTCTGTAGGCAACTGATTAACAACAAACACTCTATTACAGACCATGAAAGTGGTGCTTTAAGAAGCTATTAGTGGTTTATATTTTGCATTGATCTCTATGGGAAAATGAGTCGGCAGCCATCTTGGTAAGAAATTTTTTGTCAATTTGACAAAAACTTCTTTTTGATATAACTATGCAATTACTTAACTTAGAAAGCTGGTTCAACTATCATTTTGTTGCAAATTTTGTCATCTTTAAATTAAATTTATTTTTATGAACAAATATTAAATTTCAAAATTTTATGAAGTAGCCTATCTACGGTGCTCCTCTTCATTGTTTGGTGTGTTTTTTTAGATTATGTAACACTTCAGCCTGAAGGCCGAACAAAATTATCCAAAATTCACATATCACAAACTTTTAAGGCAAAATTGTTTATGTTTTATACCACAGCAGCATGAATTCCAGTAGAAACCTCTCTACTACCTCAGTGTAACCCTATTTATGTGCAGGCATTTGCAGGAGAATTTTGTGCTTTAGACCGTGAAATCAGTAATTGAACACCATAAATACATACCGAAATCAGTTATTGAACACCATAAATACATACCGAAAATACATAATTTTACTAATTTATTTTAAAGAAATCCTCAAATTTTGTCCAGTATTTCAAGCAGAATTATGCTGTTGAACAAATTTGTCAAAAAAGGTATATTTGTATTATTGATGTAAAAAGTACCATTGCTTGCTCATCGCTAACTTCGTCTATACTAATATGGAACCTTACAATATACCTCAAATTTTTAAGGTATATGTGGTTAATTCAAAATGAAAAGCTTGATCTTCAAATTAAATAGTTACCTACTTTTAATCTAGTGCTAATTTGCTCTTTACCAGCTTGCTGTATGGTCTTTTTAATGATTTGACTTTATTATTCAAAATGATCTTTCTGGCATCACATAACCAAACTAGTTTTATATTTTTCTGTCCCTCAGCTCGTTTGAAATTCTCCAGTGAATCAGTTTTATGGATAGGAGCAAATGACATGTCAGTTGAAGGAGGTTGGCAGTGGAGTAGTGGTGATCCATACAGATATCTTAACTGGAATGCTGGTAAGTTTTACAGAACCTCACCTTTGCACCTTGACCTATCGGTACATCACCTGCGGTCACCTACATTATCTGAACACAAAAAGTCACCAGACTGTCTTTCCGGTTGTTTCCTCTTTTCCCTCACTTAGCTTGCTTTCTTTGCTTCAAAACTGGTCCACCTTGGCACTGTTTGCATTCCACTGTAGGGTCGGGGAGGCGGAGCCAACGCATGGAGACGTTGATACGTCATGGATGTCCCACCAAGGCAGGCTCTGCAGTTTAATGAGTGTGGATTTGCGTCATCAGTGGACTCTATTTTTTTTTAGGCTTTTGGTTATTTCTCCAAATTGCCCCTTCCTTCCCTTCACAGCTTCTTTTCTTGTTTTTCTATTTTCGACCGGAATGGCAGTCCACACTCAGATACTTTGCCCATTCACATTTCCTTACCACCAAATTCATAACCTCGTATAAGTATATCCTACTGATTCCGCTAGCTGAGTCATGTTTATTTTATCTTCCTATGTTAAAGAATTAGTTTTGTCTGCTCGTTATGTCGGAAAACTTAATTTGTTTTGTTTATTAAGCCCGGTTATGTATACTTCTTTAGCTGTTATTATTATGATATTTTTTAACCATTCGTTGTAAACTCGTTTTAACTTTTTATATTTTATCTATGAAAAATGTCTAAAAAAATATTGTCTTGAATCACTGCTGTTGAATGTATAATCTATGTTTAATTTGTGTTGTAAAGCACATAGATACCTTTGCTTATGCACTTTATAAATTGAATTATTATTTATCATTTAAGTTAGGATTGGAGCTAATGATATGTCAGTTAAAGGGGCAATTCATGATCCACTTTTCATCCTCTATTTTTTAGCTAAGAGGAATTGTTGACTGGTATATGTTACGATCTTAAAGGAGCATGGTCCGATTGCTTTAACTTTTTTTCAAAATTTTTGAGATTTTGGTACCAAAATATTGCTCATATTTTGCTCATAACCTGTGTGAAATTTTACGGCTGAGCTATGTTCCGTTTTGAAGATGTGTATGCAGATGTGTCTAATTATGGTAACCATAATTAATGTTATACAGTAACGTATAGGAGGCTCTGAAATACAAAATTATCCATAAAATCAAAACGGTTTGACCGATTCAGGCGAAATTTGAAACTTAGACTTCTTTAGCGGTCATCTTTCATATGACATTAAAAACTTAATTTTGAAAAATCGGACCAAGCTCCTTTAAACCATTCTTTCAAATGTGCTTATGTCTTTTGCAAAAAGTGAGGATATGTGTCATTTTCTGATTACTGTCAAGGCCCCAACATTAATTACAACACAGTAGCGTATGGGGATTTGTAAAATGTTGAAAAGCTTGTATCTTAAAAAAATAAATGGTCGGAATCAAGTGACATTTTCAGTATACATTTATGTTGTCATCTTCTTTATATTTAGCTACGGAAAGGGATTTTGTCACATCAGAATCATCTTTTTAAAAGGGCAGCAGCCTTGCAAGTATCTCAACAACTGTACTGCTGGTCAGAATTATACTGCTGCAGAATTTTGACCTGTTCAATACATATTTGTATACATACACGAATACCCTTGAATGAAAGTACATGAGACAATTATGTCTACATTCATCTTCAATAAGTGTGCAACAAAAACATTATGTGACCTGCTGTCTCAAAACTTGGACAAAGTTGCCAGAGCACTTATGGAATTACAGTCTAATGAACAAGCCACAAATTAATAGAAAACAAAGGAATTTTCAAGGGAAATATTGATTTTATATGGGCAAAAGGTTGAGCTATGTTGACAATTTATACATCATTTTACAGCTTGTAATTTCAGTTGGGTAAATCAGAATAAAAAAATTCTAAACTTTGTCTGGGTTTTATGGGAGTAGGTCACATATGGTGTATAAAACAGAGATGCCAGCCCTCATTGTTTTGGACATCCTAAAATGCTTAAGCATTCTTTTTTAAAACCAAGCAAATAAGAAAATATTTTTTGTACCTACTTTTGCTATTTAAATAAACACAACTGAAAAAGATTCACAACTTTCAGAAAATTTGCAAAAAATCTCCCTATATCCAGGATTTGAATGTTCGCATCTTACTATAAAATGAATATCTTCATACTTTTAAGCCATTAAACTGATAAGATAAGAATACTTAGACATTTTTGATGTTTTGATGTTTTTCTAATAATGTTCTTGTTTCATCCCATAGGTGAACCCAATAATTACAATGGCAATGAGGATTGTGTAGAGCTGATGACAGGCAATGGATTCTGGAATGACCACTCTTGTGATAGACAACTGGGATATATCTGTAAAAAGACGGGTATGCCTTATTTCATATATCTGTATAAAACAGGTTTATTTTCTATATACAACCGGAGGACAGTGTTGCCAACTCTGTTATTTGGACTCGACCAAGATCTTTGCTAAGATGACTTCTATGCCATTTTACTACTATTTTCTTTGGAACTATTTTTGTTCAAAATAAGTTATATTGATTGGCGGTTTTGTCTGCATAAAGTGCTAGATCTACATCATCGTTTTTTCTGGTTAAAAAATTTCTTTCAGAATTTTTCTTATGGTGTCAAATTTTTACCGTAGTGTGGATATGAACATTTCCTTTCTGTATTTTTCACTTGGGGTACAAATGTCATGTTTGTTTACTAATGTCATCATTACTAAGCTGTAAACTGTGAACCACACTGCATTTTGTTCTTAAAACATTGTAGAAAAATGTGGCAAAAGGTTATTGAAATTTTTGTAATTAGATTTGGATTTTTGTATGTATTTCCAGGTTACATCACATCCCATTTTACCGTCTCACCAAATCTGTTCTTACCTGAAAACGACCAGTTCCGTCTGAGAGGGGTCTACGTAGACCAGTGTGCCAAAGCCTGTGTAGAGGAAACTTCATTTAATTGTATGTCGTTTGATTATAATAAACCTGTCAGAGAATGCGACCTCAGTTCCACAACTGGAAGTCTAAATGGAGGATTAACCAGTGATAGCAACTTTGATTATTATGAAAAAAGTAAGTTTTTATATAAATTTTATCATTATGAGCATATAATAGTATATTTCAAAAGAGTCTGATTTTAAATTACCAAATGAGGATATTGATTACGCCGGTCTCCGACGTCTTATCCAAAATAGTTTGCCAGTAACGGCTAATCAATTTAAGCGGTGGCAGTGTCCTGAAGGCATTTGTTTTGAGCATCAAACACATATATGTGGCAGATTAATATTTGTGTGAATTGTTTGCAACATGTAACTAAACGCAACATGTCATGCAGAAGTCATGCATGTAAACATCACCGATTTGTCAACCTCTTTACCTAAGCCTTCCACTCACGAACAAGTGCCATGTAGTTAGCAAATTGGAAATTGTATTCAAAGGGTGAACTTAACATTACTGCATCTCTCTTTTTCAATTTTGATGCACCAACATTCTAAAGATAGTCAGCAATCAAATATGCAAAAGACAAAACATATTTTATACGGTCTTGTTTATAAGTATTTTGATTTTGCTGTGAAAGGACTACCTGGATAACACTTTGGTTTTAATCATGATGTTCATAACTCATTTTATCAGTGCCAGGAGTCGGACCAGACCCAGAACCAACTAGTCTCCCACCAAGCTATAGATGTGACCCAGGTTGGGCAGGTTATGGAAGCTATTGTTATCAGGTTCAGAATGTGCAAGAGTCTATGCAGGAGGCTAGAACAAGATGTCGAGCCCTTGGTGGAGATCTGGTAGCAATCCACGACAAAAACGAAAATGATTTTGTTTTGAGTACTGTCAATGCAGGTGAGTTATTGTCATAGAAAAGAGATGTAACTACAGGGAAAGGAGAGAGGGCACATTGCATATAGGGAAGTGAGTCTCTATTTTGCTTCTGTATTGATATTAGATGAACATTTTGTATAGTAAAAGGTAAAGGAGACGTTCTGTATCTCACAGGATGGAGTGGCCATTTCTCTTTCGAAGCTATTTGGCCAGACTCCACTTCTTTGTTATTTACGGTGAGGGGATAGCCACACCCTCCCTGTGAATCTGTAACCTTCCCAGCACTTAAGAATGCCAGTACCAATTTAAGGTGTCTGGTCCATAATAGAACTGCCTGAAGATTTCTAGTAAAAATTGGCATGAATGATATTTTATCGATGTAGAACCGATCTTTAAAAACAGCATTTTTGGAGGTTTTGGGGGAAAATTAGTACAGGGGTTTATGGGAAATGTGGCAAGAGTGACATTATTTAGTGTTGATTCAAAAAATCTCCCAGAGCATTTTTGTTAATTTGTATGTTCTTTCAAATAAAACAATAACAATTGGGGGTCACTAAACTTATTTTCCAGAAAAATATTAACATGTGGCAATTTTTAGCTTAAAAAACTACTCAGAGTATATGCGCATGCGTATTGCAGCAGTTACCAACTCGGAAACTAGCGCTTACTGGTACGCGTGGACGGCACGTGGACCAGAAACCTTAAACCTTATAATATTGACAATGCAGATATGTACAAAAATGGAAATGACCAGAGGCCAACTGGTTTGAGATGGATGGTCACATATGCTGTCTATGGTGATTCAAATTGCCTGTAAATTTTGGAATGTCCATTTTAAATTTTTGATTTTGATACAGATATGGTTTGAAATTAAAATGCTGATTTGTTTAAAACCATTCCGTTTTTAATATCTATATTTTAAGCCCATCTAAGCTTTCATTTTTTATAGCTGGTGTAACAAGTTCAGTATGGATTGGCCTGAATGACCTCACCATACAGCACTTGTTTGATTGGACGGATGGAAGCACAGTGGACTTCACATTGTGGAACTCTGGGGAGCCTAATAATTATGGGGATAAAGGAGAGGACTGTGTGGAAATGCATGGGAATGTAAGTATGATGGGGTCTGGGAGTGAGGTAGGAAGAACAGGCCTACCATGGTGGAACTCTGGGAGCCTTATAACTATGGGGATAAAAAAGAGGACTGTGTAGAAATGTATGGGAATGTAAGTTTGACGGGGTCTGGGAATGAGGTAGGAAGGACAGGCCTACCATGGTGGAACTCTGGGGAGCCTAATAACTATGGGGATAAAGAAGAGGACTGTGTAGAAATGCATGGGAATGTAAGTATGATGAGGTCTGGGAGTGGGGTAGGAAGGACAGGCCTACCATGGTGGAACTCTGGAGAGCCTTATAACTATGGGGATAAAGGAGAGGACTGTGTGGAAATGAATGGGAATGTAAGTATGATAGGGTCTGGGAGTGGGGTAGGAAGGACAGGCCTGATACCATGGTGGAACTCTGAGGAGCCTAATAACTATGGGGATAAAGGAGAGGACTGTGTGGAAATGTATGGGAATGTAAGTATGATGAGGTCTGGGAGTGAGGTAGGAAGGACAGGCCTACCATGGTGGAACTCTGGGGAGCCTAATAACTATGGGGATAAAGGAGAGGACTGTGTGGAAATGTATGGGAATGTAAATATGATGGGATTGAGGAGTTTTGTTCTACATACTGCCGCTACTATGCCATGGTATAGGAAGAGACATTTGGTCTGTTCAGATTCATGGTTTCTAAAATGTTACATTTCAAACAAAGAAAAAGTCAGTATATTTAAGTTTTCGTTCCAGTTTTGTTAACTAATTGTAATCTACTGATACCCTAGTCCCATTCTTTTGCGGCAGTTGTACTTACATTGACGAAATTAAGGTACGTGTATGTGCCAGCCTCAAGACCCCCTTTTCAAGCCTCCTCTTCCGCTCCCAAAAATGTTCATTTCAAGATTACTTCAGTTCCAAAGACCCCCATTTTAGAAGAAAATAACTCAAAAGTATGTTTTATCAAGTTTTCAACCTAATTTGCAGCTCAAATAGTTGTATTTTTATGGGAAAGAAACATTTCCTGAGACCTAAATTCAGCAAAAATCACTTCTATAGACCCTATTTGTGACCAAAAATAAGTTCCGCAAGACCCTATGTTGGATATCGCGGATGTCACATCCCTACCAACATTTTTTTGAGGGAGTCTAGTCTTGTTGTTTGTTTTAATAGAGGTAATGTACTATTAAGTGCTACTAGGGTGAAAATTATGTCTTGTAAAATGCACCTATTTTCTATTGTTGTCCATTAGAAGATTTATAAAAATATTTCATGGTATTGGGTTCACAGAATTGTAAATTTGCCACTTCCACATGTGTTGTAAATATGAATAGACCACAAAATAGGTTTTTATGGACTGGTGGACGCAATGAAAGCGAATTACAATTTACAAATATGCAAATTTTACAAAAAGCTGAGAAATAAATTTGCTTACAATAGATTTGAATTCAGGCATTGTGTAGGCCTTAAGTTGTGTGTATTATTTCCTTGGAAGAAACTGCTGCATTGCACTTAATCATAGTTCATTTGTCTTTCATATGTTTGGAATTTTACTTCAAGTCAATCATGCAAGACTTTGAATTTGAAAGAAGGAAAGAATTCTTTAATCTGATTGCCAAGAATACCCTGGAAATCCTCCGCATAGAGCCTCATTTAATTGAGATCCAAGTTTTTATTAAGATAGTTTTTTTTTTACATATTGCCTTTTATCCTCTGCAGTCGTTGAAAAATTGGATCTGTCCAAGATCCTCTGTATGTTTTTTCCAGTCTTGTACTTTTCCATGTGCTTGTTCTATTCAATTTGTTGCTGCTTCTCCTGTCTCCATGGTGGATGAACATATTTTTTGAATTTTACTGCAGGGTGCATGGAATGACCAGGATTGTTCAGATCGTGTTCCGTCAGTTTGTAAAAGAATGAAGAAAGATTTACCACCAACTCAATTCCCAGTCACGCCATCAGGGTGTAGTCTGGTAAGTACCTCTAAGAAGTCTTAGACTACCATGGTGCCAATAGCACTAGTCAAGAAGGCAAAAAATAATTATTTATTTCTTTTTTTGACTAGTGACCCCCTTAAATCATGTTCCCATTGTGCTATTGGCACCATAGATGGTAGTTCATTCAATAGCCCAATTAGTATACTTCAATTTGCTTTTTATCCCATCTCTCTAGGGTAAATCGTTTTCGAGAAATCTTGCGCGCCGCGATGACATATCGTCAAAATTCACTTTTGAGATATCAGCAATTAAGTCTGGAAACACTGTTTTTTAGGTTTTCGTATATCTTAGAAACACTGTTTTGCTCTTATTATATATTAAACAATTAGAGATTGAATTTTTATTAATAATTTTGAAACTTAAAGATCAACAGCAAAGTTATTTTTTGAGATATAGAATTTTAAAGCCGAAAAAGTTAAATATCGCAGCTTTAAAAAACAATAAAATACATAAGAAATAAAACAATAAATTTTGCTTGTGAAATTACATTTTCGACCATAACTTTTGAGCGGAAGGTACAATTGTTGTCAAACAAAAAGCAAAAGAAAGGTAATTTTGTCTTGAATATCAATTTGCAATTTTTAATTTTAGCCCTTCCAAAGGCAAATTCCCCCTTAAATAAGTTTATCTGGATTGTTTAGTCAAGATGTGAATATGGTAGAACAATGAACCATAATCATATATCAAGAGGTTATATTTATGACTCGTTCATGGTACATGGTCACACATGTGGTCTTGGCCTTAACCTGATGAAATACCCAGGTGAGTACTCAAATTATGATTAAAAATGATCATTTAATTGAGATGGGCTATGCATATCAATTAAAATGTCTAAAACATGTAACAAAGTATGTTTTAGCCTAACAATACCCATGTTTAAGGAAATTTTTGCCCCAAAACATAAATTTTACAATGGACCATTTTAAGCGTGTCTATGGGGCAATCTACATGGAGTGCTGATCTAGATGCAAACGCATCTTGGAGGTGCGCATTTCCAAGATCCGCATCTACGTAGACCACTTGCACGAACGCGTACACTGAGTGCTGTGCAGCAGATCTGGATCTGACGCCCATGAAGCCACAGTCTTCTGCAAAGCGTTTTACGGAGATGCGTTTTCATCTGGATTTGCACTCCAGTTTAGATTGCCCCTTTGTCTCACAAAAGGCCGATTTTACCATTTTTGACATTCTTGAAAGTTTTGACCTTTATCAAAGGATTGTTTTTTTGGTTTTTGGTTTTGAAATATTGGGAAACATGGCTTAGGATTTTTATGTTAAAAAGTAACCCCTTGATACATATTGTTCAGTTTTCTCAATGTAGTTGCATTGGTAATGGGCATTATATGTTAACATTAATATACCTCTTCTCAGTTGTAGGTATTCTAACATGTCATGCTTTGAAGAGTAGTAACTTTGCTTCTGTATGTCGAACAAATTCAAAACAATTGTTATTTTTAAGCAGTATATGTGTACTTTTAATTCTACAATAAATCAAATTTTACCTGGGGCCAACTTTCACTTGATGTTTAATGGTAGCTGGTAAGGCCTAAAAAAAATTTGTTGTGTTGCCCTCCGCCGGCCTGGTCGAAATTGTGGAAAATCCCAACCCATTTTTTTTTTCACCAAAATTCTTGATTTTTAATATTTCTTGAGTTTTGCTTGATTTCCAGCCGCAAAAAATGTTCCAAAATGTGTATATTGGCGAAGTTTAAGAGAAGAAAAACTTTTTTTATGACCCTGTTTCTGTTACACATGGCAATATCTGTAATGGTTATTTAAACAAATAATGAAAACAAAAATACTGGCCTGGCCGTCCCCCCCCCCCCCCCTTTGGGCCTGTGAGGGCAACACCACTATTTTTTTTTTGGCCTAATGTATAGACCTTTATTTTAAGATTACCCTTTTTTATCCTTATGTACTTGCCATTGTTTGTTACCATACATTTTGTACCATATTTGTTCTAGGGTTGGGTTCCATACCAGTACTCATGCTACTATGTGGAAGCTGATGACAAGGTGGTGTGGGCTGATGCAATCGGTAAATGTGAAGCTCAAGGTGGAAATTTGGTCTCCATTGCTGACAGGTAAGCATTTTCTTCTGGACCTTAGTCAGTCATAATAAAAGGTGGGTTTTTTTTGGTGATCTGTAAAAAACTTAGTACCACATTGCACTTGAGCAGATCATTACACATTGATTTATCTCTGTCATACTATGCTGAGTCTATGTATGTTAATTCTGATTACCCTAAATATCAAGTATCAATTATTTAAACAACAAGATCTATTGCAATACATGTAGGGTAGCACATATTGCCTTTAAGGTGGCTTAGCACAGATAGAATTTATCTTTTTATTATTTTTTTAGATATATGGTGTTTTCATATGTGCTGATCACATTTCTGAAATAAAAAAGGGGGTCACCGACTTAGTTTTTGAGAAAAATCCATTTAAAAAAACACTATGGTTTACCATTGACTTCTATAGTAAAATCAAAATCAGGAGTAACATGCATGGTCTTTTACGAGAATATAAAAATACCGCAAATGTAAGATCGGGTTATATTAAAGCACAAGATATAGTATGCCAGAAAGTGCACTAAAAGCTCGGGATAAATACTTTGAAACTGTGTCCAACACCATTGATACCACCTCACTCTTGTCCAACACAGTTTCTGTGCTAAGCCACCTTAACTAAATTTATAAATAATAAATCCCGCCTTTCTCAATATACAAGAGGTGTCATGGTATTAAAAATTGACTAAAATGCACATCAAAAGAGGCTCTTAGATGAACTTCTTACCACACTCTGCATTTTGCTGATAAAATGATTCCGATAGTAATGAAACATTATTATTATAACTGATTATAAGGCAAAATTACTAAAATGCTATTGAAACATACATTCCTTTGACCTTAGGTCCCTAAAACTTGGGATATACTTAATGGGTACACTGGGATGTTATACTTTGCTTCTACATTAAACTTTGAGATTTATACCCTCACCAAAAGAGGTATAGTCATGACGCGGTTAAAATTTTGATCAAAGTTTCACAATTGCTTAACAGTAGTAGATATTACTTTTTAGAAGATAGTGCAGTTAAGGTATAATTTGGTCAAGAAATGCATTGTATAAAATAATAAGTAACAGCAATAACACAATCAAATTAAGTTTTAGTTTTATTTGTCTGTGGAATTTACTTGGTTATATTTTGTCTTTTGGTAAAGTTGATCATTGACCACATTAATTCAAAATAGAAAAATCAAACTGCATAGAAGATCGAGACTCATCATGGGTGTATGTATCTTTCCTTCAAAATTCTAAAATAATGAGGTAATTCCCTAATAATAGGCCCGGCACATTACTGTGGTTGATCAATATCAAATTACCCTTTAAGGACATACATGTTGAGGTACCAGCCAGCACAATAGAAATTCAAGAGGTCTATTCTCAAACATTCAATTTCAATAATATTAACTGAAAAATCTTAATTTAATCACAGAGAATCCACTTCATTTTATAGATAATATCTATTAGATATGACAGTAGCTTGTCATTCACAATAAGTAAAACGACCTTCATTCTTCATGTGTCTGAGTGCATTTTATTGCAGGTAAATTTCTTTTTTTTCCCTATACATGTGGAAAACCCGCGGGGACCATTTTGTTTTTCTCATATGCGTAATGGAATGCAAAACACTCAAGAACCACATTTCAGAGTACACCAATTGCTTCTATAGTCTTCTGCAGTGTTCCTGCCAAAGTTTTTGAACTTGAGCCAATTTTACCAAATTTACCCAAATTTGAAGAGATGCTTACACAAAAATCAGTAGTTGAAGCTGTAAATTAGCCAAAAGCAAGAAAAAGCATTTTTTTAACACACATGGAAAATTCTCAAATGAAGGTTGAAACTTCTGCATCACAAATATTTACTATCCTCGATTGGAGGCCTTTTGCACAGATACCATCTGGCATTGCTGACAACGCCAGATGGTATCTGTGCGAAAGGCTTCCAAACAAGGTTAGTAAATATTTGTGATGCAGAAGTTTCAACCTTCATTTGTGTATTTTATCACCATCACGTATGAGCCTTTTTCCTTATATGGAATATTCTGTTGCACCAATTTTTCAAACCCGTGCTGCCCAAGCAGGAACACTGGCCTTCTGTATTCAATTAAGAGTTAAGGTATCACCTGAGGGATTGACCAAACTATATGAAGGAAATAGTTTATCAACTTCATACTTGGTCCATATAAGGAACATGTCAGAAAATACCTGTTTTCACTTTATTTTCATAATTAATAAGCTAATTTGCATATTTAATTAGCGTTGAAGGTCAAATTTTCAAAAAAAATGTAGTTCCACAACCGAATGTCCTACAAAGTTGAATGAAGTGTCAAATTAAAGCTCTTGTCAAGATCTAGAGAATGGACTTACTTTTAGGTCATAGAGGGGTAAGGTAAATTACAAACACTGAAAAATACCTTGTTTGATGACTACATCCAAAAATGGATGGAGTCATCATATTGAAAAAGATGTAAGTTTTATGCCCCTGGTTTGAAGTCCATGCTCTAGATAATAAAATATGAACATTCCTGCCAAGTTTGAAGTCTGTAGGGGGTGTAGTTATGGAGCTACATTTTGTTGAAATTGAAAAATGGACCAAAAATTGAAATCGAGGAAATCACACGTTAAAGTTTTAGTTAGATTTTAAATACAAAACCTTTCAAAAATAACATTACAATTGATTTACTTCAAATGGCTTGTAATGTAGGACATAATCCAATCTGCCAACAGAGGGCAGCAATCAACTCAGTTGCTGGAGAAACCCCAAATACAGGGTGTATCAAAAAAAGTTTACAGTGATTAAAGTGCCTCCATTTCAAAAAGTATGATAGATTCTTTAAATTTGTTTTTAATTATAAGACAAATAGACCATTATCTTTCCATAACAGAAAAAAATACATATGTGCGACAACTAGAACGAAAATTATGGTCAATTTTGTAAATTGTAAATAAAACCCGTTGCCCAAAGTCAATAAAAATAATGACAGGTCCTTATGTTTTTCCCTTTTTACGAAGACTAGAGAACTTTAACATTACCTGCATGTCAGATTAGGGCTCTGTTAACAAAGTGCGACACTTTTTGGCAATTAGTTTTAAACATTGATCAAAAGATGTCGACCAATTCGTTAAGATCTTTGGCTTAAACTAACACTTATGGAAGAGACCTTAGGACGTCAAACCAAGTGATATTGGAAAACCATTAGTGATGCCACGACAGTTGTGAATTTAAGTATCTAGGGAAGCTGTTTTCTTTAATGTGTTGAAAGTGAAAAAACCTTGTAAATGAAGTGATAACAAATGGCAGAAAATGGTCAAATATCCAAAGTTTATTTAAACTGTAATTACAAGGCAAAAATGGATAGGATTTAGCCTCCAAACGTCAGAAGTTATTTGTTTCGTCCTATTTGATCTTCTTTTTAGCTAAAAGATGTTACCTTCAGTCAAAATTGCAAGTGTGGAACCAGGAAATCTTTGCACAGCTGATTTTATTTACAATTTACAAAAATGACCATAATTTTCGTTTCGGTTGTCGTACGACTGTATTTTTTTCTGTTATGGAAAGATAATGGTCTCTATAACTTATAATTAAAAACAAATTTAGATAATCTATCATACTTTTTGAAATGGATGCACTTTAATCACTGTAAACTTCTTTTTGATACACCCTGTATAGAGTTAGAATTAGGCCTTTAGGGTTAGAATTAGGCCTTTAAAATACATTCTTTTGATGTCGTTACCATGGCAACGGAGAAGTAAATATAGGGACTTCACATTTTTAATTTGATATTTTAACCATTTGTGGGCACCTTTTTTCAATTTTGTTCTATACCTGTTTTCGGGACACTCTAAAGTGTCTGAATTTGCAAAAAAACTAATTTGGTAAATAATAACCATTTTGGGGGTTTAATCCCTCAGGTGATACCTTAGGTTTACGTGATGTGGAAAGGTAGTATGAAGAATTGCAAGCTTCTTCGATAGTTAAGTTACTAATTTTCTATTGAATGCATAACATTATTAATTTAATAGTTGAAAATTTCTACGTAGTGGTCAAAATCATCTTCAATTTTAACATTAGGTCAATCAAAAACAATCTACATGAGTTTTTTTGGTGTCATAATCATTTATATTGAGTGTCACAAACTTCTGGCATACACTCAGCATGTACTGCACAGCAGAAGTCCCTAGGAGCGGAGTAATCCCACAGCAGAAGCACTTAGGAGTGATCCTGAATGTGATTTAGGATCATAAAGCAGACTTCTGACCATATTGGCCTGCTTGCTGAAGCGTTTTTCGTAACGACAATAGTTGACGAAGTGCTCACAGTTGTTGGTGGGCACGTCGTAATCAGGCCAGTTATCTACAAAGTATTGGATACGACTAGTAATGTCCTTCCTGGTCGCTGGCTTGAAATAGGCTGCGTCATCTTCGTTGTTGATTCTTGCTGGTGAACTGCCAATAGTTTCGTACAAGTTGCTCTGCAGGATTTTCACTTTGTCCGACTTGCTTTTTGAGGCAGGATTGTCGACTCCAGTAAAATTGACCACTATGTCATTTCCCAGATACAGTGCCCAGTGCTTGTATAAGCCAAGCCAACGCGACATCTCAATTCGATCTCCCATGACCGGGTACAGCTTTGTGCCAGAAGATTGCCATTCCTGTACCACACCTTTTCGAAAAGTAATAAAAGAAATGAACATTATTACAGACCCCTTGATATTTAATAATTAATAATTTTAAAGAAAATGTGTTTGAAATTGTTTAAAATGAATTATTTTAAAAAAAAATTAAACATGTTAATTATTCCAATAAACACACAACTCGGTCTACCTAGGAGAAATCTTGTCCCACCTCCATGTAAAAAACAACTGAGTTAAACAACAATTTTAGGGTCACCACATTTAAAGAAATTGCCCCAGGTGGCCAAGATCCCCCTTCTACCAAATGAAAGTGTTTAAGAAAATTATTTCCCAGTATTACAGTGTGCTTTTTGCTATATTTTCTACAATTTTACTTCTGTTGTTTTTAAAGGTAACCCAACTGATCCGACTTCTTTTTATATTTATGTGAATTGACAATGTACAAAAAAGGTCCACAAAAATCTCTAAGTTTTCAACCAAAGAACAACTAAAGCACCAAAACACATAAATAAAGTACTACACAAAATACTTTGAAAACAATTGAAAACTTTTTGCTTGTCATGAAAACTTTTTGCTTGTCACTTTGTTAAAATCAGTAAAATTAGTTTAGAGTCGACCAAAACAAAAAGGTCCACTTTTTGAAAATCTGCACTCCCTTGAAAAAGTCCTGGCTATGGGCCTGCTTATATGTATGTTTATATAAATGTAGTATATTGTTTTAATTTTATTTATTATGTTTAAGGCTACTTGACATCGACTGTTTAGAAAAATGAGAAACAGAATTGTTTTTAATCATGAAAAGAGAAAGAGTTTCCACTGCCTTTGTCACCGTCCCTCCTAGCGCGGACTAGCCATGCATTACAAAGCAAGGGAATAATGGCTCAGCCATCTTTGCAGCCTTTAGATTGTGAACTAAAACCTAAAACATGAACATTAGAATGCAGTATTTTTCTTTTGTTTGCATAACAATTAATTTTTTGATTTGATGGAATGCTCAATTTTCAAGTAAATTATGCAAATGCTCATATTAGATGGATAAAAGGGAATGTAGATATTAAAAACATGCTCAAACAGGGAGATCTTGAGGTCATATATTGCTCAGTCACTTTTGGTGGCAAAACAATGCGAGTTTGTTACATTATCATTGATACTCAACACCACATATTTATACAATATTAGTTGTAATTTAATAAGAAGTATCAAGCCTACAATCTGTCAAAATTTAAACACTATATTGCATCGTCTGAACATTATGAAATTACAAAGCTTCTGCAAAAAAGATGTCAACATTCTCACAGTAATCTGTTGACACCTTTTTGTACTTGTTCGTAGAAGAGAAATTTTTTGGAAAGAATTGAGTATAATCTAGACTCTATTCTTCATGTATGCCAAAAATTGTGACATAAGGCCAAATAAAAAAACAAGTTTGTTTCTGGTAACACGCGCGCGTTTCTGTTTAGTTACATATTTCCCTGCGTTGGATTCAGCTTTTAAGCCAAGTGGAGCTTCGTTTAAGGATTGCTGAATTGTTGTGTGGAAATCGCCATTTGATTTCACAAGGAAACTTTTGGATTTACCTTTTGCCAGCTGGATTCCGGAACTTGTGAATTGCAAGAATACGCCTGCAAGTTTTTTCAAGATTTTAATGCAGTGGACATTAATGAACAATCTCGGACTATAGCGTGGAATATAATATCCGGATCGCGCGGTTCTTGAAGCGGTATCTGTAAGTTAAGTAGTATTTTAAGACAACAAGCAAGTTTGTAAATTAAACCAAAACAAATATTAAAGTTTTAAGAAAGTTTTCAGATAATACTTTTCAGTGTATTTATTGTATTTCATTTAAGAACCCGAAAGGTGAATTTGGCCTTGGTCATTTAACATCTCTGACCGTAACAACATGTAGAGTTAAAAATAACAAAGAACATGATTGATTTCATTCTTATGCTCTGTTGTTGTGACAAATACATTAGGGTCATAAGGTAGTTAAATACTAGTCTAATTTTCCCATGTAAATTCTGATTTCTGAAGTTTCGAGCTTTTGTAAAAATGTCATTAAAAGCAACAGAACAGGAATTCACAATTCTTATCAGCATGTGACACAAAATGCACCAATCAAAATATTATTTTATACTAGATGCTCGTTCATGTTATTTTGTTGATGGTGTCTTTTTTGGATTTTAGTTCTGCCTTTGATAGAGTTGACCATAATCTGTTGGTGACTAAGCTTCATTCTTTGGGTTTTAGAAGTCTGCTTCTAAGTTGGATCCAAAATTTCCTTGTTATGAGTAGACAGAGGTTTATTTTCAAAGGATCATCGTCTGGTTGGAGTTCGGTAACTTTTGATGTACTACAGGGTTCTCTTCTAGGCCCAATTTTAATTTCTTTGTTTGTTGATGATATAAATAATGTGGATTCTTCTCCCTTATTTCAATTTGCTGATGATCATTCCATAATACGTCCCATTCATAGTGACATTGATCATGCTATTCTTCAGCAGGATATTGAAAATGTGTTTTAGTGGTATAATGGCCAGTAGGCTTCCCTAAATCTTTCTAAATGTTCTGTTATGCACATGACTAGGTCTGACTCTCCGAAATGCTGTAGTTCTTAAATTATTTGGTGTGACTTTTAGTAAGGATCTATCTTTTGGTACTCATATCAACAATGTCACAAATAAGATCTCTAAGTTGTCTGGTTTTATCATTAGGTGTACCAAAAACATGTCTTCCAGTGCCCTTTTGAATCTTTTCAAGTCCCTTGTTTTACCACATCTTGTTTATTGTATTTGTGTTTGGGCCCCTTTTCAGGGAAATCACATTGATAGGTTGGACAGGGTTCAAAGGAAATTACTCTGGTGGTATTTTATAGGAATTCATATGATGTCGAATGTAGGTCTAGTTATGAAGAAAGGCTTTCCAAACTTGATTTGTTGAAATCTGAGGATTCATGCAAATTCCATAGACTTGTGCTTGTTTTCAAATTAATGAATGGATTGTTACGTGACTGCATCTTTTGACCAAATGGTGAATTTGAGTAAGATTAATAATTCTAGATTACTGCATGTAACTGCCAGAAGTTCTTCTTTTTTCAATTCTCTTTTTGTGTCGATCTCTTCCACAACTATGAGGGGAGCGTGGCCGAGCGGTTAGAGCACGGGTCTCGTAATACATAGGTTGCGGGTTCAAGCCCCGGGCCAGGCGGTTTACGTCTCCTTGTTTCCTTGGGCAAGAAACTTTACTCTAATTGCTCCGTGGTTCGGATAGTCACGTTAAGCCGTTGGTCCCCTGTGCGAATGCTCCTTCTTGGGGCGCTGCATACAGTGTATACCTGGTGAGTCTATGGAATGAATTTTCTCCTGATGTTAAAGAGTACCATGATCTTTCTATATTAAAATCTGAATGTAGGTCATTTTTCGTAGAATTGTACAGTAAATTCATTTTCATCCCCTCATAATATATTGTTCAAATGTTGTTGTTTAATTTTCGTTGTTTCAAAAATGTTTCTTTTTAATTAAATGTACTGGATAAGTGAGCACTTTGGTATTTTGGGTTTCACTAAACCCATTAATTTTTCCTAAATTGCTTGCATTTTGTTATTGTAATTTGTTTTGTTAAAATTCATGTAAAGTCATTATCTTTTGTTTTATAATAACATGTTTGTAAATTGCAAGTGATTTGAATAAATATTATTATTAGATTGACCATAGAATTGTATCAAATGCCATAAGTTTTGTATTAGTTGTAGAAAATAATATGTCATTTCTTATTCTTAGTCACTGAGTATGATTTTACTTCCTTATAAGGAAATTTGCCTATCCATTATAAGACAATACATGACAGTGCATTCAGCGTCAAATACAGTGGAGCCACGCAGTGTAGATATACGCACACATCTGGCGCACATTACTTTGCTTGAACTGGAATATTTTATGTTTGAATAGGCGTGTACATTTTTCCAATAACAATGTCTTTTGTTTTTTTACAAATACTTGACTTCATTCTTTATCTTAAAATGTCTCAAATTTGTGACTAAGAATGGGAATAAAAGATAATATTTATTGTTTTTCCTGTCATCTATCGTCTCATAATGGGGTGTACATTATTTAGAGTAATACGTATCCTGAATCTTTTATTCTCTAATTTTTACAAGGACTATAATCAATAAGTTCATGGCCTATTGACAATAGCGGGGGGGGGGTATCTGAGTGGGATGTTCCCCCTCCTCATAAAGGTGGAAGAAAAATTGATTTTCTGACCTGAATGCCTTGAATTTTGCCGGATAATATATTAATTTTTTCCTGCAAATTAGATAAAACATTTTGAAAATCTGCACAAAGTGCACTAAAAAATGAAAAGTTTATGTTGCTAGAATAGTAAAAAAGAGGTTGCTGAATGTAAAATTTCGGGTGTAACACCAGTATTTGGATGGAGTGGGTCAAGAATAAATTTTACCTTACATGTATATGCCTAGGCAGTAAAAGAGTAAGGGATAAATGTGTTGGGGAACATTAATTGTTTTTTGATATGAGTGTGTGCCACTCAAAATCTGTAATTTCAAATGATTATTGAGCTAAAATAACAGTTAATTTGACATTTTTTTATGAACATTCATGTAAATTAAAAGTTTCTCTCTTCTTCTCAATACTCCCCTTCCCTCTCCATTTTACAATGAACAATGCATAAAATAATGAACTCCAACACTACATGAATTTATCGCTCACCTGGAACGTGTTAGCTTGCTCATTTTGTCGTTTATGAACTGTCATGCTGTTTGTATCAGCGACTCTTCCAGGAAGTTCGAAAAACGTTTAACTGAACATAAATCTTCAGCTGGCAGCTCAAAATTCGCTGTGTTTCACAGTTTCACACCCGATCCTGGGTGCATCCTCACGCCGAATGGTTGTGTTCCGGCGATTGGTCAGTGACCCGTGACCGGGTCAAGGAGCTCTCAAAGCGTTTCGTCCATTGTCTTTACATTGGATGGCATACACAACGTTATTTTGTTTGTCTTTGGGCACTTTGTCCTTAGGGTGTACAAGTTTTTGTCTTAGCGTATTGCTGGGTTTGAAAGATATTGGGAGTTTATATTGTCCGAAGATCCTTTTCAGTTGTTCTGAAAGTTTGTTGACATACGGTATGGTGGTGTTATACCTGCGAGAGTTATCTCCAGTGGTGGAGGTGGAGACAGTGTCCGATAGTTTCTTAGTGGACTTTTTCAACGCCTTTTCAAATGTCCAATTGTCATATCCACAGGCACCAAGAGCTTGTTTTAGGTGTCTGTGTTCATTGTCTTTGATTTCATCCTTGGAACAGATGGTATCAGCGCGATGAAACAAAGTTCTTATTACGCCCAGTTTGTGGATCAGCGGGTGGTGTGAGTCGAATAACAAAAACTGATCAGTATGAGTGGCTTTTCTGTATACTGAAGTTTGTAAGTTTCCTTCGTTGGTGATCTTTACCAAACAATCAAGGAAGGCAAGTTGATTGTCCTTGAGTTCTTCCTGTGTGAACTTAATATATTTGTTAACAGAGTTTATGTGGACAAAGAATGGTTCTAACTGGTCACGGTGTATTTTAACCCACGTATCATCCACATAGCGATACCAATGAGTAGGAGTTGAAGAGGCAGTCTATGTTAAACGCGAGCAACCATCTTTGAACAGAGGGGGAGGCCTACGTCATAATTTATCTGGA
>JXSR01S024967.1:20518-35317 GCA_000969725.1 Ophiothrix spiculata
CGATATCACCAATATGTTCAGTGTAAAAATCCACTTCTAAAAATGTATACTTTTATATTGTCTATGCAGTTAGTTTGAGAGTTAGAGTACAAAAACCATTTATGCTAGTTGAAGGTTTACTCTAGCCTTAAAAAAGTAAATTGCAGTTTTGATCAATGCTTGCGGATAATCTGTGCTTAATATTATTATATATTTTGGTTTCTATTTTCAGTAAGACTGGTTGGTGGCAAGAATTTGATGGAAGGCTTTGTAGAAATATACATCAACAGTTATGAATGGGGCAGGATCTGCAG
Organism: Ophiothrix spiculata; assembly: GCA_000969725.1. NCBI lineage: Eukaryota > Metazoa > Echinodermata > Ophiuroidea > Amphilepidida > Ophiotrichidae > Ophiothrix > Ophiothrix spiculata. The sequence continues at coordinate 20,812 of JXSR01S024967.1, forward strand.
CTATTACTTTGATTTCAACATGGCAGACATTGTTTGTCGTCAGCTAGGTCACTCATACGCCATGATGCTGGAAGAAGAGTATGTTGATTTTCGAAGGACTCCAAATGATCCCAAATTTGGAATTAATCGTTGCCCTGATAGAGCTGCAAAGATACAAGAGTGTGAGATTACAATCATTACAAGCAATTGTAAATGGAGTTCTAAAGTCATCTGTAACAATATCAGGCAACCAAAAGGTAGTACTAATCAGACATCTCTATTACTCAATTTTACGTTTTTTGCAAGATTATTTTGTACCATAACTAAAACATAACAAAGTGCTTAAAGTTAATAAAAGAGTTTTTCACAAGTTTTTCTAAATTTTTGACCAAAAATCACAAAAAAACACTTTTTTTGGCCATTCAGGTTTCAAAACAAGCTAAAAATAACATTTTTCATCTTCACATTTCACTTTGTCTAATTTGATTTTCTTTTTTGTAAAAAACATGTTACCTACAGTCAAAAGCACAAGTGTTGAACCATGTTGTCTTTGCAACACTGATTTTATTTATAATTTACGAATATGCCATAATTTTAGTATTGGTTCTAACACATCTATTTTTTGTTTTTGGAGGACAATTATTGTGTTTATAGTTTATTTTTGATTTAAAAATGATAATACAAAATGTATCATTTATTGTATTGGAGGTACTTTTCTAACTGTAAACTGTTTTTTGATACAATAAGTTCATCCATGTATTTTTTGTATAGTATGCTGAAACATTTTGCCATTATGAAGTAGATATGAATGATAATATGTTATAATGTGGATCTCCACACATAAGCATCAAATCAAGATGCATCTAGATGAATGTAGATTTCTGAAGTGCAGATTGTATTCACATGGTCGTGCATCAAAAGTTCAGTTAGATCTACATGCATCTAGATGTGCGAAGGGCAGATTGATTTGTCCGTGTGGATAGCCCCATTATTGCTAATATTATATTTCTCTAAATTTGAAGGCAAATTTTCTGGGCCTAGATTAAAGGCATTATAGCCATGATCACCAAAGTGAAATTAAACTTTCCTCCCCACCTACTGATTTTATTACATTTTTAGAAAATATTTCCTACTATTAACTAATATCCAAAACCATTCTTGTTGATCTTGGACATTTATATTAAACAAGCAATTATTTGTGCTCAGAGTTTATCATTCTCTAGAGAATGAAAATTCAGTGATAGTGTTTTTAGAAATAAATTAATCAATTCTTAAGATTTAAACTTCTTTGTTACTAACAATATGTTAGGAAAGAAATCATGTTGCTAAGTATCGTTAACCTTAAAGAATAATGTTCACTTCTAAATCAACAGGTGTATATTTGGAATCTCAAACTTTAGGAAAATAGAAACACTGCTAACAAAACCCCTAAGAAATGAATTTGGCTGAACATTGTAAAAAAACAAAATGTTATTCAGAAACGTGTGTTTCTATCACTATATTGAAAAGTGGCACAGAGTGGATTTCACTTACCTGCAAACAATTGCGTATATCTCCAGATTGACAAAAGCAATCGTGAAGGGGTAAATTGTACTGGAAAGATAGGTCCTTTATCTTGAATTTGACATCAAATTTGTATAAATTACGACACGATTTCATGCCTAAAACAAGCAATTTCGGAGTGTTACACTTTTATTGAGACGCCCTGTTTTTTCAGAGCAAGTGATATGAGTTTGTGTGTTTGTTCTTATTCTATTAAGGTCTTTCTTTGATTCAAATAAGTTTTCACAAGTTTCATACCCAAGTGAATCATGGCTAATGCCTTTAAATAATGTAAAAGTAAGGTTTTTAAGCTGTCATTGATTAGTTTTATGTGTTTTTCCCCTCCAGACTTTGATGTCCGTGTAATTGGTCATAAATTTAAGTTCATGGGTTTTGTCCAAGTCTACTATCAGGGTCAATGGGGATATATATGCAAACGCAACAATGGAAATAAGTGGGACATGAGAGAAGCTGATGTCGTCTGCAAAGCCCTGGGCTTTGATAGGGCTTTGTCAGATCAGATGGAATCAACAATCCAGCCAAGTTATCCATATGTTATCAACAACATTATGTGCACTGGAAGTGAGATCTTGCTTAAGGCGTGTACCATGTCACTAGGAAATTATTGCAGTAGTGAGAGGCCAGCGTCTGTCTTATGCAGTCAGTTTACTGGTTAGTATGCAGTTTAGAAGATCTGTCATTTTGTTAACTTTAAACATTAATCAAAATGTAAAGTCCAAGACTTAAGGATGATCATAGTTATATGTTGGTACCGACAAGATTTTTTAATTTTTTTTCTCAGTTAGATTATAGTCTAAACTTTAATAATCAGCAATAAAAAAGGGAGACAAGTATAACATATGGCATCCATTGCAAATATGACTTTCTTGCACTCAGATGATGAAGTGAGAAGCTTCTTAAGCTGGTTTCAGACTTGCCTGTCGTGTGGTCGTACGACCAGCGTGACGTCAAAAATTTAAAGTGCGCAAACTCGACCTTGTCGCATCTCCTTGCCGTACGCCAAGCTGATATATCGATTACCCTGTCGTGATGGTCGCAACGACACAATATTTTGAGTTGGAATAAATTCAACTTTTCTTGCGACAGACCATTGCGGCAGTATGCAAATGTGTCATGCTACAGTTGCGACAACTATAAATTGCAAATGTTTTGTCGTCTGCCGCAACGTTGTGTGCAGCAACGACAGCTAGTCTGAAATCACCTTTACAGAGTGTAGAGTATAGGTTTGTCACTTTTTGCCATCCCCCACACATTATGGCTTATTCCACCCAACTCGCAATGGTTGATTATGCTGCATTTCTACTCTATGTAGTGCTGACTGTGATGACAAAAATTGTTTCATGCCCCCCTGATGATCTTGTTCGATTGACATACCAGTTTAGAGCAGATCATACACTGGACAATGTAACCTATGCCTCCTGCTAGCTTGCATAAAAGAACATGACGTATAGAAAAATGGAGCAAACCTAAGTTTTGTACAGGTTTCTACGAGACAGCAGTTAGTTCCTTGTCTGAGAAAATTACAAGCACATCCAACTGTAGCTACACAGCTAGGGGTTCAAATTCAAGACTTTCAGCACCACAAGTGAGCACCTTATCATTTGAGCTAAATTCACTGCTAACTATATAGACTTCTTCAAAACACTTCTTTCCGAGAATTCTCGAAGTCGATTTTCACTTTCACTTTCCAGCAATTGCCGACAGAAAAAGTGCTGCACTATCATAATACTTAGAATGTTAAGTCCACGTTCACGTTAATTGACAGCATTCGAATTCGAATTTTTAATTAGGGTTAGCACTAATGAGGCACTTTTAGTCAATCTGATATGACTTAATTGAAATCTTTAGCTTAATCAGCTGATTTCAAATGGAAATTTCAACTCTTTGTGTCAGTAAGCATATGGTACCACTAGCCAAAAAAAGCTGTTCAGAATTAGTGCCTTTAATAATATATGGATCTGGATATGATTATTTTTCAATTTTATTGCACTGAAAATGCGAGAGAATTTTCCAAAAATTTTGTTGAGATTTCTGAATGGATTTTGAAAAGGTCTATAGCACAGGGCCTGCTGGTGTGCGCACACTGTTGGATAACCTTTTATTTAGTGTTTTGCCTATTACCCTGTCAAGTATTATATTCAATTTTGAGTAAAATGATGTACACACTTGGACCAATCCATTAATGTTTTCCTGCATTTTTGAGTATATATAATTTCAGGTTAACCCCTCCGCACTAGTGTATAAACAGGATTTTACATTTCGTTCCAGATGGTGAGCCCACGTATGATATCAGGCTAGGCGGCGGATCCAATTCCACAGAAGGCCGCGTTGAAATATTCATAGATGGTGAATGGGGTTTTGTGTGTGATGATCAGTGGACCATAGTAGAAGCATTTGTAGTTTGTAGACAGCTTGGATTTGAGTATGCCATTTCAGCGCTAAAGAATTCTGCATTTGGAGTAGGAGTAGGAAACATCAAATTAGATGAGGTTACATGTACAGGTGTGGAGGATGATCTTTTGCTGTGTAATCATCCTGGTGCTAGATATCATAACTGTGGTAGGAGAGAGCAAGCAGGCGTCAAATGCAGTAATGTGTCGGCGCCCCCTATAGGTGAGAATAGTATAATTTGTCAAATATTTTCGTGTACAGGTATTATATGTCACATGACACACATGAAAAAATATAAGTGAGCAACCTTGACCTTTAACTATTCTTGGAAAATTTTGCACCAAGCACGACAAGCTTATATATTGATTTGTTGAGCTCAGTGCAAAATTTTATAAGCATGATAAAGGTTATTTAAGGGTCACTGCCAAAAATTTATGGACCGTTGACCCTACATGAACCTTAATAGCCCTGGCTCAAAATTTATTTCATCAAGGTGAAAGGGTCATTTGATATGAAATCCCAAAATGTTTTAAAGTTTACCTGAGGACATCAGAGGTCACTTCCAGGTTTTAGGTCAAATCCCCAAAATGATCAGGAAGTGACCTGAGGTCACCCAAATATTGTAAATATCACTGCAAAAACTCTTTGAACAGTGATCCACATTGACCAAACCTTCACCAGAAAAGTGACAGTACTTTGACAATTCCTTTTACAGCTGAAATCCTTTATGAATGGCCATCAGGCGAGACTTATGGTTCACAAACCAACATGATTTTATCCAGCAGAGGTGTAACAGGTTACTTGGTCAAAAATGTTTTTTGTTGAAGTTGTTTTTAAGTTGATATGCTCTCTGCATGTTATTTTATTGGTCGCGTCTATTTGGCTGAATATCATCGTCCCTTTCCAGGCAAATACTATGACTCCCTCTAGAACATTTTAATGTCATTTACACTGATCATATCATTATCGACTCATTATTAGCCTCTGGAATGGTAAACAAGATGCATGAGAGTATGGGATTGAATCAAAAAATGATAGAAAACAAAGAAATTAAAATCAAGCATATCTTGGCAACCGTATGTCCGATTTCCTTCAAACAAAGACCATTTTGGTCAGTGTTTTAAGCTTTACTTGTTCAATAATCAAGTGCCTCTAAATGCAGTTTCTAATTTCCAGAAACATCCTTTCGATCCACCTTAAGAAGAAGTTAATTTTGAAATTTTAAAATCCTATATAACTTGTAATGCAACAACACTGTATGTACGATGCGTACATGCGCGGCATACTAGATCTGCACAATGCTTGTATTGCCCTATAGTAACACTTCAATTTAATGTTACAGGCCCAGGGTTACAGGATTTCATAACATAGCTGATTCCTCAGTCAGAGCACTCTTTTATTTTAGGGGGACAGTTTTGAGTTTCCCAGTAGACCTTTTTCTTTAACCTGCCTGACTTTTCTATTTCTATACTAAACTGTAGACAAAACTATTTTCAACTGATGTAGATAAACAAAATCTATTCAATACCACTGATGATAACTGTCAAAACATTATAAACACTTTTTAGCAAGGTTTATTATCATTTTAAACACTAACAGGGAGCAGAATTGAGCTGAAATCGTGTAGATCATCAAATCAAGGCCATGTGCAGGTCTATCACAACAAAATTCTATGGCGTGTGTGCAATAACGGATGGGACGACAACGATGCCGCAGTTGTGTGTCGTCAAAAGAACTTTAAGTATGGACTTGCTATCCGAGCACCTGTTGATGGGAGAGCTTTGGGTCAAAGCAATACCGTAGCAGCTTATATCGACCAGGTAGACTGCAATGGAACAGAGAATAATCTGGCGGCTTGTCGGCTGGGTGTTGTCAAACCTTTCAAGTGCCCTTATTACAATGATGCTGCGGTATTTTGTACAAATAAGTACTCTGAATATAAATCTGAGAAAGACAAAGTTGAAAAAGGTAGGGTTTTTAGCAATATGTTAATCATTAAGGCATCCTATCCAAATTGTCATTTGAAAATATAAGGACCCTTTAAGCTCCCTTTAAAGTTATTTTCGATTAAAAAGAAAATGGGAATCCTCTTGGGTTATAAGTTCTACAAGGATATCAGGAATAAAGAATTACGTTAAATTCCTAAGAAATTAACGGGTCCCTTTGATTTCAAAGGGACAATTTGGAGAGGATCCCTAATATATTGTTGTTCATTGATTGGATAGAAGTTAAACGGACAATTCATGATTCACTTTTCATCCTAAATATCACCTCTATCAAAATTGAGTTTTTTTAGCTGGTAAGAATCATTGAATGGTACATGTTATGATCCCCAAACAATTCTTTCAAATGTACTTGCATTTTTTAGGAAAGTGAGAACTTCCTCTGTAATTTTCTAAATACTGACAGGACAGTACTTACAACACAGTAGCCTATGGGGATGTTTAAAATGATGAAAAGCTTGTCTTGAAAATGAATGATTGGAATCAAGTGAAATTTTCAGCATATATTTATGTTGTTCTATTCTTTTTATTTAGCTAGAAAAGAGGTTAGGTCTGTGTCACATCAGAATCATGAATTGCACCTTTAATTAGTCACATGCATGTGACTAAATACCTTTTATCTGAGCAACAATAATATAAATGAATATGATATTCTATGTATTGATAATTTTATCTATCCAGTGATTTTGCAGTAACCACACAAAATCTTTAATATATAGGGCCCCTATAAAGAGATAAACACTTAGTGCATACCTGTCAAACTCCTAATTTATGCAGGAGTCTCCCGATTTTCAGCAGCCCTCCCGATCTAGTAGCCATATCTCCCGCTTTTAAAAAAAAAATCTTCTACTGCGATGTTCCGCTCGCGAGTATTACAGACCGCGTAACGTTACATTTTGTTAAGAGACTGAAAATGAGACTGTTTTTGAGAGTCGTATTTGTGCTTTGAAGACCCTTTTTAGTTTTCAAAAGCTACGTAATTTCTTTTTGGGTATACCTTTTGGGCCTCATATGTCAGTTGCCGTTAAATTCTCCCGCATCAGAATTTGAAAAATGTTGACAGTTATGTTAATGTGGCCATGAAATAGGATGATTATCCTCAAACAAGTCTTTTTTGGACAAACCATTTTTTTAAAAAACAGGTCCCGAAAGAAGAATCCAATACCAATCAGTGGTGATATTGATTTATCAAAACGATCACCTTGAATTTTCTTAGCATTGTATTCACTGATACACTGATAGACCACTGTACTGTAATACAAGCATCACTTTTGGCGTAGAAAGTGGTAAACTAGTGTTGCCTTATATTGAATGTGTTCTAGTCCCTCCTGCTAGACAAGTTCAGCATCATCCCCAAACTTTTCCCCATTCATATTGAGATTTTTGCATATCATTTGATATGCAATCTATGATGTAAAAGGAATGTTTTACAAACAAATATTTGGCTCTTTCATGATATATAGAATCAATAAATATGTTTAGAGAATAGCCTCATACCTAAGATCAACAAACAAAATAAAATTCAAATTTTTGAATTCTCTCGATATTTAGTAATTGACTGTTATTTTCTAGCATATGAAGTGTAAATCATCCACAAATAAGATTTCAAAATTTTGTCCAATGCCCCTTTAATATTATTTGTTTTTCCTAGCCTCTTAATATTATGCATTTTTTTTCACTCAACTTCACTCATTTTCAATTTTTGGTCGGTTCTTTTTCAGATTCTTTGCCACTGAGACTCACTGGTAGTATTCAGGACAACCGGGAAGGTCGTGTAGAAGTCTTTTTCAATGGATCTTGGTGGACAGTGTGCTCTAATCAAACAGTTATCTCATATCCACCATCGGAAACATACACTAAGGCGAATCATATATCAAATGTCATATGTCGCCAACTGAATTTTGAAAGTGCAATAGGGAAGCATATAGAATTATTTTATGAGGATTTCAACCAGTCCATCAATGTGCCTGCCCTTATGGGAAGTCTAGATTGTACTGGAAATGAAACGACTTTATCTAAATGTGGATATCAGCGTTTACTGTCTCCATACCAATGTCCTCCCAATCACTATCCTGTGTTGGTGACGTGCACCAATTATCAATCTTGTTATCGAGATATACATGAACCCATAGAGTACAGGCCAGATAACCGTCTTTTAAAGGCCACCTTTATCCTCCTATTTATATGCGTATGTGGAATAGTCTCCTGTGTATGTATTGTCTTGGTCTGGAAATGCAGATGGTACCGTCGTATGCTGGAACATTGGCCACTTTCCAGATTAAGAGGGGGGCATCATGAACGAAGTCGATCTACAGAACTCAGTAGATGGATAGACAGAACATCACGTCTATCAACGTCTGAACATTCTACTACCGCATATGATCCTCAACATTCAGAACCCCCGCCACCATCTTATCATAGCGTGATTGAAAATCCACAAAACTTTCCATTGTACAAGCGAAGTGATGAAGGTGATGGGGAAAATGGCAACGATAACGATGAAGAGGAACCTCCTCCAGCGTACAACTATCATGGTTATGATGTGAATGGAGATCTACATGATGAGGAGATGGAGGAGGATGTAGACTCAACTACATGTTAAATTGCTGTGATTTCACAATTTATTGTTATACTTGTATGTAGCCAAGGCCTGAAAAAATATTGTTTGATTGGCGTAATCCAACTGACCCTAATTTTCTGGACAAATAAAAATGTTAGGGTCAGAAAAGCAGTTAAATTTATTTAATAGGTTGTTTATTTGGAAAATTAATGAAAAAAGCATCCAAACTGGGTTTTTTTTTGTTACCTACCCTAATGTTTTTCTATGTTATGGCAATTCCAACAATTATTTTTTCAGGCCGAATTGGCAGTGTCATGGAAGTGACAAAATGTCCTTGGCTTGAATCCAAAGAAGTCCAGAATAATAATGATGGATTGTACTAAGAGGTAGCAATTTGGGGTCAACATGTGGATGAAATTTCTAAATGTTTTGATTAAAACTATTTTTGTTCCCTCCTAAGAAAATACTAAGTGTTACAATGAGAACAAACTATCAAGATGATATTGTCACACTTGCATACTTGCCAACTGTCCCACTTTTGGAGGGACAGTCCCTCTTTTGACCCAAACTAAACACTGCAAAATGCCGTAATTTTAGCAGGTGTCCCTCTTTTTGCAAATATCCCTACATAGTAATGTATAGGAAATCAGAAATGTCCCTCTTTTTAAGAATTTTCCTCTCATTTGTCCCTCTTTCTGAAATTAGAATGTTGGCAAGTATGCACTTGGTTATTAAGCCTGGGACTTCCCGGGTAATTTGCTCCTGGGTACCCAACTTATTTTTCGGTCAGGTACCTAACCGTATTGATAATTGAGCATTTACAATGTTAGAACGGGAAATTTGACAGGTCTAATACGACCAGACGATATCTCAATTACACAAAAAAATTGGATTTCTCGCGATTGTGGTCATGATTTATCATGTTTACTTCGATCAGATGATGATTTTATCATGAATTTTTTGTTCAAATTTCTATGATTTTATTGTCCAGTTTGGGTAGTCGGACGGCAGATTTTGTTCCTGGGTAAGCTCATGACGGGCGGGTACCCGGGTTTTAGTCCCAGGCCTAATGGTTATCTTATACAATGTTGTTTAAAAATCCACATGCATGTATATATATTCAGATCAAATTATCTATACAGATCCATATCAAAGATTCAAATCTTGTCAGACCTTATTTAGAACTCTGCTTAGGGTAGAGAGTTGTAAAAAATGCAACCTTAATGCAATTTAAGTGTACTTGTATAATAATTGATGAGAGCTTGTTGGTACATACAATAGACCTTTTCAAAATACGACTTTCAGAACCTGATTTTACACTTCTGGGCAATTGCCCACAGAAAAGGTGACTCTTCAACACGATAACCAGAATGTAAAGTTTGCGTTCTCGTTAACTGGTTGCGTACATATTCGAACTTGTAATTAGGGTTAGCACTAACGAGTCACTTTTAGTGTGATGCGCTCTGAGTTGACTGGCAATTGTAAGCTTAATCAGACAATTTCAAATGGAAATTTCACTCTTTCTGTCAGTGAGCATATGGTGCCCCAGCCAAAAGTTGTTCAGAATTAGTGCCTCTAACCATGTATGAGTCTGAATATACTGTATAAGTGGTTTATTTCGCGCTACATTAATTTTCGCGCTAAATTAACAAAGCGTGAAAAAAAATGTTGCGCGAAAAGTAGTATTTATATACCGCCGAATGTTTAAAAATTCACAAGCGCGAAAATAAAAGCGCGCGAAATGATTCAAAATTACTCAAAATTAGGACTTGCGCGAAAATAACTGAGCGCGAAAATATTGGCTTTTACAGTAATCATTTTTCACTTTTATTGCACTACAAATGCGAGAGAATTTTCGGAAAACTTTGTTTACAAAAACTTATATGCTAATGAGCTCATACGTGGTTGGTTGGTTGATAAAACGGACACGTGATCGACATTCCGGAGATTTCCGAATGGATTTTGAAAAGGTCTATAACAATATAGGAGGGGTGTTCAATAAGGTTGTGGTCTAAAGTAGAAGGAGTTCAGCTATGCCATACTAATTAATATATTTTATAGTCAACTCAATTGAAGAATATATGGAAAATTTTAAGTAAATATCTACTTTAGTTTTTATCTTTATAAAAACTTGAAACTTGCCAGTTAGTGGTTTCTGAAAGTTGATTTTTTACCTTGGAACTCAAAGAAATAACAAATGTTAACGCGGACATGCATTACTCTCACAGGCGCTACACCCAAAGAATCTCTCAGTGACAAGGTCTCCTTCAAAAAGCATGAAAAAATTTGGGCCGCCAATTTCCAAAATGTCAGGTAGGAGATGGGTGCAGGAGTTCTTGGTATCATAATGGTTAGATTTTAATGCAACATTCTTATCTAAACGTTAGACACCTCTAACTGGCAAGTTTTAAATTTCTGTAAAATTAAAACTAAAGAAGCTATTTGAAAGTTTTGCATGTATTCATTAATCAAGTTGGACTACATGACATATTGTTAATAATGCCACAGCTCATATCCTTCAACCTTAGGCTACAAATTTATTAAACCTCCTTGGTACTAGATGTAAAAGTGCTGTGTCACTAAAAGCAAGTCGCCTCCTGTCAAAATGGTATATGAAGGCTGTACCAAGATGTAAATTAATTTGCACTACAGATACAAAAGCAGAAATGAACAAAAGACATTTCAAGGACTTCCATTTGAAATTTCCAGGGGATTTATCAAAAACTCTCCTAAAGTTCTTTAGAGGAGCAATTAGGGGAGCTATCTGGAAATTTAGATGTAAATACCATCATAGAAGGCGCTCTATTAGGGAGCAGGGTGGCTCAATCGAGCTCATGTACACTCCCCTCAAATGGAAATCCCTGCATTTGTATAGTGTCTTAATTTAATTCATTGACATTGGAGAATTGGATAAACAGAGGAAAAGAAGAACATCTTAATTTGTTGCTGAATTTAGAGCAGGAACCAAACCAAAGAATTAAACAACTCACAAGTTTTAAGAGGAAATTTTCCTGGCCTGCTAAATAGTGGAAAATTACTGGAAAGTGACACCACAAATTTTCTGCAGTTTTCTGAAGGTTGCTTTCAATCACTGTTTTTGCTTGAAATATTAAATTAGCTCAAGCTATATCCAAATCAGTTACAGAATCACAATGTAGGTGATAGTCCTTCCTTCAAATAAGGAAAACATGTGTCTGACCCAAGGAATTTAAAAAGGGGAATTGGTACTCGCTGCCATTTTGATTTCACCGCCATGTAAATCCTATGGGATGGCAGTCATCTTGAATTGTCACTCATGGAGGGTGAGTTATTGTACCTCCGGCATTCTATGGTTCCGCCTACCACGTACACTTCTAGAGTCTCACTGTAAAGTAAAATAAGCACTCGTTTTGGAACTGACACTCGTTTTATTTCTCAAAAAGCACTAGTTTCAGTACTCGTTTTCCAAAACAAGTACTAAAACAAGTGGTAAAATGAGTAACAAAATGAGTGCCAGTTCCAAAACGAGTGCTTTTTACTATACACGTGTCTTTGAGGCGGATTAGCAGGAAAATTGGCGTACTTTGATCAGAGCAAGTCGCGATGCACGCTACTTGAAACGCCGACATGGTTTGCTCATGAAACAAAAATGCACACGCTGTATGCATCAAGTGAAGATTTACGCGATCTGCCTGGATATCGGGCCAAACTCTGAATATATCTGGAGATAAAATAACTCATGAGTGACACAAGATGGCAGTGTATCCTGGTTCCCCTGTAAAAATTCATTGATCTGACCAAATCAGGTCGCCACATTTTAAAGTGAAAAGAAAAAACAGTATGTGCATAAAATGCATGAAAGAAACAAAATACCTTTGTTCTTAAGCTTAGGCCAAATTTATGATTTGCAGCTGTTATGAGTAGATAATATGTACATACTAAGGTCAAAAATATTGTTTGGTTGGCGTAACCTGACTGACTCTACATAAAATCCTAAACTAGAATGCCCCCCCCCCGAAAAAAATTATTATAATAAAAGGAAAATTTTGCTTGTCTTGAAATCAAATAGCCTAAAAGCCATCATAATTGCCATGTGCTTTGATTTGATTTTTACATGTATACTTTTGACAATTTCTTGTCACAAAATATGAAAACTTGAAACATAAAAATATATTAAAAAACCTACAGCCCTTTCCTAAGTTTTCTCCCTATGTTATGCCAATCAAACATTTTGTTTTTCTAATCTAGATATATTTTTGATATTTTTGTACATATGAAATGGTGCTTATTACTCAAAATGGGTAACATACATTCAGACAAGTGTACAAACTTTTAAAGGGTTAAACCATGATCCACACCCTCATCCACCAGTCTGCTGTCAAAATCCAGATTTTAGCTGTAAAGCTCATTAAACAAGATCAGACAATTTTAATATAAAGTGTTCCGAAAAAGAAACTTGTACACTTTGTTTTGGTTCTATTCTACTAAAATTATATATTTATCAGACCAAAATAAGTGCAGATAATATAAATGGATATGTTTCCTGTGATATGGGTCCAACATTTCTTCCAAAATCCGAAACCATCCTGCCTATCGGGCAAGTGGAAAGTCTATAGTCTTAGGCCTATTATAGTACATGAATTGAACTTGAAGATACTGTTTGTTTCATTTCATTCAGCAATGTACAACAAAAGTTATGTTTTATCAAATACATGTTTGGGTGGATTATTGTCTGGTCCAATTTCATGAATATCGGTCATAAAAAGGGGTGTTTCTGAATGGAATAAAAATTGATCACCTTGGAAAATTTATCATATCTGTAGTATTTTACCATCATATGTGTTCATTTTTTTAGCATAGATAAAAGATAGCATGTACATAAAAAATTAGTAAACATTGTTTACAACCATGAGTTAGCATATCATGGACAAATGTCAATAGAACTTCATTCAAGGGGAACTTACAAATTTGTGAAGTTGGACCAGAAAATGTACATCCAAATATTTGACAAAGTATGACTTCAGGGGTGTATTTCACGCAGAGTTTCAACCATTCGTAAGTATCGGAAACCGTTCGTAAGTACTAGATGCAATCATAAAGGTACGAACAATCGTAAGTTTATTTCACAAAAGACTTTAACATTTAAGTGCATTCGTAAATATCTTCGTAAGTCTTCGATCAACTTTTAGTCATCGTAAGAATTGTAAATATGATCGCAAATTTGGAATTTATTATAATTATGGTTTATTTCGCGACAAAAAGAATCAAATAGTATAGTAGATGAAAGTGGCTACCCACATGGTTTGAATAAATAACGCAAGAGCTCTTTAAAGAGGCATGATTTCTGTATAATTTAGTAATTACGCACGTTTTTGAAACCTACGAACTCTTATTGAAACACACCCAGTGCCATTAACAGTAATCGTAGCTCTGATTACTTTCATGATAACCTTTTGTGAAATGGAACTTACGATAATTCATAGCCACGATTGTTTAGACCAGGCCTTCTCAACTAATTTAGTTGAGGTGCCATTTCATAAAAAATACTGATCATGAAGTGCCACTAAATGTGGGTGGGGTCCAGGGGCCCGCCTTAGGGTCCCTGGTGGGGTCCAGGGGCGAAACCCCGGCGGGGGTCCAGGGGGAGGAGCCCCCGGAAGTTACTGGATTTTAGGTGTTCTGAAGGGGTCTGAGCATGTAATATTATTAAAGGATTTAATTCATGTCTTATGGGCAAAGATAACAATATTCCACAATGCAGTTGTCTTCGAGGAATTTTCAGGTCAAGTTGCATCGCTTTTTTATTGTTTTATAGCCCGATGTCACGCGCAACTTGGACTTCCTCCAAGCGCCACAAGTGGCACGAGCGCCGCCAGTTTAGAAGGCCTGGTTTAGACTTACAAATGTACTTACGAATAGAACTTACAATCCCCTAGCCCTTTGTGAAATACACCCCTGTTCTATATTATCTGTTCTAGATTATAGTGCAGAATAATTTAGTACAAAAGATTCTTGCATGCATTTTAAAAAA
>JXSR01S024969.1:53468-63723 GCA_000969725.1 Ophiothrix spiculata
GCAATACCAGGGTCACAATTTTTGGCCAAATTGGTGACACAGCAGTTATGTACACAAGTCAACGGCAATACCAGGGTCACAATTTTTGGCCAAATGGGTGACACAGCAGTTATGTACACTAGGCCTAATGAACACAAGTCAACGGCAATTCCAGGGTCACAATTTTTTGGCCAAATTGGTGATGTTTCATGATCTGTTTTTCTATACTGTATAGGTCATTGAAAGTCAGTACTTTTGAAATCTCAATATTTTCATTTCAGCCTTGTTTAATTTTATTTAGCCTCAAGCAAATTGTAGATTGGATATCTAGGAGACACTGCAGAATGAGATAGCAATTCGATCAGGCTGTCACATTGCATCCATGATTCAATCCTGAGTCGGTAAAAGTTTTAAAGCGGAGTTGGAGTTAACCCAGTTACTGTTCTTTAGGAAAATGAACAGACTTGCAACCAGGGGGGGTCAAGCTATTTACAGTGTCCTGCTCCATTGGTAGCAAACCATACTTATGATATATGATAAACCTTGTCATTTTACTCCATTTATATCTTAACACAGGACAACAGTGAAGTACATTTCAGAGTCAAATGGTCAACGCAGATGAAGAAGCTTAAGGAATCATATTGTAATAAATTGGTAAGATTGATTATATCTCTTAACTGCCTTTGGTAACTGTGCTCTCTTTTGGCGTGTTTTCTTTTCTTGACAGGATGGAAGTGAAGTGCATTTCCGGGTCAAATGGTCGACGCAAATGAAGAAGCTTAAGGAATCTTATTGTAATAAATTGGTACGACTCTTATTTCTAGGCCTTATTTATGCAACTCTTAGGCTTTCTTAAATTTAAGCAAGAAACTACTTGCTTGCTAGCTACATGACTGGTGAGTATATTTAAAATATAAAGGGAGCTGGACTGAGGTAAGTTAAGCATACTAAACACGGTAAGTACAAGGGATGGGAAAATGTTAAAAAGAGCAAAAATACTTGTTCCAAAAGATTTGCTGCCCAGTAATTAAACAAGACGTGTTTCAAAGTCTTGATTTGGGATGAAACAGTGGTTAAAGAGAGCTGGAACAAGGTAAGTATAGTAACTAAACATGGTTAGTATTAGCAGGGCTGTAAAAATGTATATTTCCTGGAAACAGGGTTGTCACCAGGATATTTTTTTTGTGCCGGACGGAACAATGTGAATCCTGGCAAAGCGCCAGGTAATTGGTGTCAGGGGGAGTCAACACCCCTCAGAGATTTTAAAACAGATGACATGATGCAAAGTGCAAGAATGAAATTTGTGCTGGGTAGTGAAGCTTAAAATTACCCTGATTGCTGGGTTGAGATTGTTAGTGCCAGGTTGCTCTGCCCGGCACCACCCTGTGTGGTGACAACCCTGCTTGGAGAGCTTGGTAGAATTTTCCCTCCAGTTTGGGAACATTTCCTCTTAATACAACATGTTTCCCTTATGTATTTTTTTGTTTTTTCCCCTTTGTATCATAAAATTTCCCATCATGGAGCTTCCAGAATTGTCCATTTTTTACAGACCTGACCAGTAAGTAATAGGGAGAGGACACATTTTTAAAAGGAATGGAGACACTTGTATCAATAAATGCTCATTAGACTAGACATATTTCAAAATCTTGATTGAGATAAGACTGTGGCCAACAATTGTAGTCATGTTGGAATTAATTTCAGCTGATATTTGCATTCATCGCACTAAAGGGAATACATGTGACAATTTTTTTTTTTGTATCAGTGAGTGAACCAATGAAGCACCAACCTGCTTGTGGAGTACATATAAACGTACCGGGTGTAGTATTTCAGTGTTATTGTCAAATTGGGATTTGTGCATGCAGGTTGTAAATCACAAATGTATTTAAATATCTTTTTCCAGTCAGAAGGTAAGTAAAGTGGTTTTTCTCATGTCTGTGTGTGGTAAATATTTTATATGTTTAAGTATGTCAGTCGCTCACAGGTGAGTAACAAACAAATCAAAACAACAAAAAATGCAATCATTGGATGAGAGCTCTATCCTAAGAATAATACCACATTTACACTATTGTTGTTGGACTTAAAAGTAGTAATCGTTAAAGTCGAGTTGCAAGCATAAAGGGGATAACTTGTATAAAGACAACTTCAAGAAACTAATTCATTAGTCGCTTTTTACCCACTCAATTTAGAAATGAAGTCGTATTACTCAAATTCAATACAGGAAACTAAAGTCAACTTCACTTTTTAAACATGGACCCTAGCTCTCAGTATTGCTTGGTCTATATGTGACTGCTGGCTATTTATAAACTTATATTTGGGTTATTTACTATATGAGGTATGAGAGCCTGATCAGAATTAATTCTACCCATTGTTTACAATCCATTTCTTGGAAGTTGAATTCAGTTTTCCATGTAAATGCTTGCTGACTGAAGTCAAATTCAAAACTTGACTTAAATCGACTGCAAGTTTTGGCCTATGTGAGTGTAAATGTGCTAAAAGAAATATTTGTAACAAATTTATTCCCAGTAAACTACCCATTAAGTCTATAAATGCTTGTGTTGATGAAGCAGCATATTGATTCGGAGTCCTGCACAATTGTTTAGACCTTTCAGGCCATTTCAACAAAAGTGGAAGGAGGTTTTTTGCAAAGATCTAGATCTGCATGGTTGACATATAGTGGAACTCAAGAATGGAGCACTGTGGCGCAGTGGTTAGAGCATTGGGCTTGTAATTTAGTTTGTTGGTTCAAGCCTCTACTTTGATCAACACCAAATAGGCAGGCCTCTTCACATCGCGAATTGATACAGATAAGCATGTGCGTAGCTGAACAAAGCCAAACTGCAGGAGACACAGCATGCGTTGTACGTGTGACTCGCGCATCAGTATCTAGGGCGCGCGTGTAAGTGGGATTATGTTAACTTGCGGATGAAGAAAAGCCTCATAAAACTTGCCTATTTAGTGTTTATCAAAGTATAGACCAGGCCACCGCCTGTGTACCTGAAGTATCATCATCAAAAGAAGAACCATTTCTAAAACTACTGACATAAGGGAGAGGGATATTTAGCATTTCAGTTACAGGGTGTTTTAAAAATATGGCAACCTGGACTGCAACCATTGCAGATACAACTTCCTTGCACTTTCGTGACGACATAAAAGAAAAAGGGGAAAAAAGGATGTGAAGAATCTTAATCTCGGGTCCGCATTAGAAGCGTACAGATTTGTCATCATTTTAGACTAGGTGGTGTTGCAAATAAAAACATAAGAACAACGCCAGATTTTCACCTGATTAAGATAAACTTGAAATGCGAAATTAGAATGAACGCATGTATGATGTTACCTTTGTTTTTTCAGGGTGTGCCAACAAGTTCGAGAAGGTTTCTCTTTGATGGTGAAAGGATAAGGGACGATCAAACACCGAAAATGGTAAGAGATGATGTCAAACCAAGGAATTTTTATAGGGGGAACTGATATTCCCCGCCATCTTGTGTTTGTCATGGAGCAGAGTTATTGTACCTCCGGATATATTTGGAGTTTGGTCCGATATCTAGGCAGATCGCTTATTTCTTAGAACTCTTTACGCATATACAATATGTGTATTTTTGTTTCACGCGCAAACCGTGTCCCAAGTAGCGTGTATTGTGACTTGCTCTGATCAAAGTATGCCAATTTTCCCGCTAATCCGTTGCGGAGTGTGGCACGCGGAGCCGTCAAATGCCGGAAGTACAAAACTCGCCCACCATGAGCGACAATCCAAGATGGCTGCCGTCCCATATGATTTACACAGCGGTGAAAAGCGGCGAGTACCGGTTCCCCTATAAAAATTCCTTGTGTCAAACATATGATATTGATATAGTCCTAAAACAAGTTCAGAAGAAATTGGCAAGAGTCGAGTCAGTGAATCGATGAATAAATGTTTTTGGATCATTGCACATTCTGATTTTCTTCTGTAGATGCAGGCATGAGAACCCTTGGGATATTGCAGGAATTTCTGCAATTTCTTTTTCAAAATTTCCAAGCAGTTTCCCAAAAAATCAGATTCTCACTCCTGTAGATGGGGACATATGATAGTCATTTCCTGTATCTAAAAATAATACAAAAACAAGGAAATCCGTACTCATTTTGACCACCCTGTAAACCCCAGGGGATATGGCAGCAATCTTGGATTGTCACTTGTAGAAGGAGAGCTATTGTACCTTCAACATTGTATGGCTGTGTGTGCCATACTTTGAAATTCTTTGAAGCAAAATTGCAGGAAAATTGGTAGCTCAGAGCAAGTCGCAGCATATGCTGCTGGAAATCTAAACATGGTTTACTTGCGAAATAAAATGCACATGTGAAGTGAAGATTTATGTGATCTATCTAGCGATCAGGGCCCATATTCATGAAACACAGAACTCTAGTTGGCTGCTAACTCTTTGTCTACCTGTCAAATTTTGACAGGTAGACAAAGAGAACTATACCAGCCAACTAGAGTTAGTAGTGTTTCATGAATAGGGCCCGGCAGTATTTCATGTATATGGGCCCAGGGGTCGATTTCACTAAGATTACGATTCATCGTAGCTAACGAAGGGTTCAGCTCATAACTACAACTAGACTTCACAAAGGTATGAAGACCCTACGTAAATGTTCACCACATGGTATGGTATATGAATTATGCATAAGAAAAATCAAACCCTTTGTTAACGTTGCGTGGGGTCAAGAGGTGGTCGTTGATGCATTTTAACGTTAGTGAAATCGACCCCAGGACTGTAACAGATTAAGGTACAGTGAATTTACTCCAGGGATAGCAACAAAATAAAAAAAGAAAGCATGTGTCAATCAAAATTCGATCTTGGCTGGTATGTGGAAAGAGGGTGCCCTGTAAATTTTGAGCACATCTCGCATAAAATGGCTGCTCAAAAAACCTCTGAATGTCAGTATGTAGTATGTACATGAGCATATGATTTTAATCAAAACAGCGGCAGAGTAAACAAAGGACAGCCATAGAACATGACTGACATAGATGTGGGAATGCGACTTGCTCCTGCAATATGATTGATGGCTTAATGCTCAGGGTTCGTACAGTCCTGAGAGTCCTTGAAAATCCTTGAATTTGAAAACACCTTTTCAAGGCCTTGAAAGTCCTGGAAATTTGCACAGAGTCCTTGAAAGTCCTTGAAAATTGATAATTTATGGCTAACTGATCCCAAATTCAGGGAGTGGATTGATGTCGGCAGGAACAAGAGTTCAGCATACTGCAAATTATGACATGGTAAGTCCTTGAAAATCATGCTTTTGGACCTTGAAAGTCATTGAAAAGTCCTTGAATTTTAAAGGCTCCAAGGTGTACGAACCCTGAATGCTGCTTTCATACTTATTGTAGCTTTGTATCTCTATCGCTTTGTCGTGTCACTTAGGAAGTTGAATTTATTTCAACTTACAAAACCTTACCATGCGACAACACTTGACGATATAGATCGTCTCAGGGACATGTATCTTTGCCGCCATGGCAACCAGAAATGACAAGTTTTTCACAAAATGTATGTTGCGCAGCGACAAAGCTACAAAACTACATGAGTATGAAAGCAGCATTTAAGTCTCCTCCCTTGTAGAAACAGGCTCAGTCAACAAGTGCTCTTTGGTGGAACAAAATAGGGTAAGATTAAAACATTTGAAAGTAGATTAATAATTCTATTCCTTTTTTCTTCTTTCTTTCCAGTTGGATATGGAAGAGAACGACACAATTGAAGTATATCAAGAACAGACAGGAGGCAGCGTTCATTACTGGATTTGACCTCAGAACCCATCCACACCTCAAACAAACAAACCATTTTTGTCAATGCCATCAATTTGCAAGAGAAAGAAAGTTCAGACTCTTATGCAGTAGAACTCAACTAAACATCAATAATATGTGTACAGGATGTTAAGTACTTGCAGCCTGTATGTGTGCTGCTATTGGCAGCTTTATTCCAGAAAACGCTTTTTTTGTGTAATTTATTAAGGATAAACTAGAACGCAGATGCATATGTAATTTGGGATTGGAAATTGTGCATCATTAATGAACAAAGTTGTATTGTGTAAACAATTAATGAATTGTGTTCTATTAGTTCCAATTACCAACTTTCCCATCTGTCTAAGCAGTAGACCCTGTACTTTGCTACTTTTAACTTAATATTTCAAAGAAAACCTTGTACAGTTGCGACTCATTAATACATTAAAGTTTATGCTCATTTGATGTGCCAAATATTTCTAACAGATTTTATCTAGCAGTGCGTTGGCTAGCAGGTTTAAAAAATGTATATGGAAGAAATACTACTTGTTATCAATTTTGTGTAAATTTAATCAAGGTTACTTGTTATATGAGTTGTAACTGTATTCAAGAACACAATTCATTGATTGTTGGGCTGCTCTTATACTAGGCAGAATATATTAGTCGTTTTACTTCTTGAAGATTTTATCTTAACGTAAAAAGTTTGATAAAATCTGACAAGGGTAATGGGCTAGCTGGCCATTTTGTGTCTGTTGTAAACATTGCTAATGTATTTATTATACAGGCCATATAATATGCTTTTTGACACTCCCCTAGAACCTGTAGTTTCTACAATCCAGTTTTGCACTTTCACTAAAGATATGTACGATGTACACCACAATGTCAGCTCTAGAAATTGGCTTTAGGGAGAACATATTTTAAATTCTTACAAACCCAATATTTTTCTATATTAGATATGGTCCAAAGGGTGTTGTACAACATGTGGATTCAACATTCACTGACAGAGATGTATCTTGATAATAGTTGTGATTTTTGTGTTTATAGATTGCATTTTACATATTTTCAGTTTGAAATTTCACAGCAATATTTTAGTGCTCAGAAGCATCTGGATGGACTTCCTGTCAAACTTATATTATATTCAGAGTCGATTGATTTCCATTGCTGGGCATCGCTTGATGGCCAGTCTTCCCAACATCCGAGTGGATTGTTGCTCTTTCATTCCCCACCTGAAATCACATAAGACAACACGTTGAGCGATGAATATGGACAAACTCTATATTTAATCATAATTTGACACAGTGGACTGGGGTCATATTGAACTTGTGACAGTATTATCATATCCCAACTGAACAAGTTGAAACTGTCCCGCGTGGTCCAGTAGATTCTATACCTGGTCAAATCAGATGCTTGTATATTGTAAACCATGGATGCTGTATAGAACCTCTATTACACCTTAGGCTTTCTTGATGTGCTATGAATATGTCAATCATTTGAAAATTATACAGCAGAGATTGATTTAATCCATAGATTTAGATGCCAGATACTTGACACCTTTCAAAGTTCAGCATGGGGATCCTTTTGGAGTATTCAGATTTTTAACGTCAATATATGATATCACCTGTGGTATTAATGCTTGAATATTGAAAAGACATTCTCAAGTTGCTTTCAGTTTTGAGAACCATTTATATGTAAAATAGTGTTTGTACGGTTTTCCTTTATGCACAAACCGAATCTGTCTTTAAAGTCCAATTTGAGCCCCATGACTGATGATGCTATGACACATGGCGATAGGCATTCTACTATGTCCCCTCAATATCTATGGCTCACAGTTTCTGATCCACGGTAAAAATCCCAATCTGTCTGATCAATTGCAGCATGTACCAATCAATCATTTCAAAAGTATTTGTATTCTAGTAAGTTCATTTAACAACATTCGGTTTAGTAAACATAATGCACGCGTCATTTTATCCCCTTAATTTGTGATCGTTGAAATTTGAAAGAAAGTTTTACCAACTTTGTACAGATTATAGTGTAAAATTTTCTGTGTAATTCAACAGTATCAAGTCATTAGTGTAAAACGGGTGTTGCCAATTGATGTTAATACAAACCGTATATTTCTCAAAAATAGATTTGATCCACAAATGAGCTTATAGCACAATGGACAATCTTTTATATTTATTGTATGTTGGTTTTATTCCATGAGAAAGCAGCTTTTGTTGACAGTTCAATAGTTGAGAATTACAGCAAGCTTTGAGAATTTCACCAACTTTGATCCTCCATGGATTGAAGACGAACAACACCTGTAACGGATTCTTGTAGGCATCTCCAACCAGCTTAAAATGGGATATTGGGTTTTGTATTGCACATTTGTTTATGTAATTATACCGAGTATCGTCTCTGTGATAAATGTTCTTGTAGTATATAAGAAAAAAGTTTGTAGAAATACAATTTCATGTTGTAAATATTATCATTAATGTCTGTTAATGTAGAATTATGGATCAATTTTTGATTTTTTCAGTCTTTTGAAAAATTCGGAACGTTTTGCCATTTTTTTCACCTAGAAAGTAACATTTTAGTAAATTTGGTTAACGAGAATAAACATGTATCACTTTTTTGTACCGATTTGATTGGCAGAAAATATGAAGGCACATTGTACAGGTGTTTTGTCATTGCAATCGACTTACGTAGCACTTCAAAACTCACCCACCGCTAGACCAGAACAGGTGGTTGTGGCCGGTTGCTTTTGTTCCAAACAATGGCAACCGTTCAGAACTGGGTGTTCAAGACGGTTAGCCGGCAGTGGAGTTTTGGAGCAGCTTCTTAAAGATAGTGGTCCAGCGGTTTCCTAGACAAAACTCTGGGTTTGTTGACAAAGGTGACGTTGGATGAACCCGACTTTGTGCTGCTATATGACTGAGAGTAAGAAGAAAGTGAGTTTTGAAAATCTCATTGCAAGATTTCAATGAAGTTTATTCCAAAATTGAAATCTTGCGACGTTTTTATATGCTACCTGTGCTCTTGTGCATTGTTTTATGTATTATTTGAGCTTGTCTGTAACGCTGATGTGTATGGTAAAGAGTAGGTTTATACAGGTCTTGCAATTTAAGGCATATAGTGAAGTTGGCAAACATCCATTTATGATTAAATTGCAAATTGCTAACAAAATACATTGTAGTTAACTAGCAAAAAACATTGTCGTTGTTACATTATGTTGTATTATTTGATACAAAATTGATGAAACAAGGTAAATAGTTTTGGATAAACTTGATTTTTATGGCATTTTTGTCAATAAGTCACCTGTACTTTATTGAATTGTCTAGTATGAGATTGATTTTCTAAGTTAGAAATATTTTTTTATGTATTGTTATCATTAAGGTTGGCAAAGATCTTAGTTGACAATTTATCAAAGTATGGCATATTGCTAACCAGACGGGTCTAGAAATTTGTAACTGCGCAAATCCCATCAAAGATTTAAATTATTATCTTTTGATTCTTGCTATGTGAATTGTGTGTTTCACAGTTTTTCACAAGAATCAATTTGGATTCTCGCAATTCGACCCAGGTTTAGCCTTTGAAAATTTCTAACCCTGATTCAAGCATGATATCATATGACACATACCAGAGTAGCAAAAGTGGAATTAGCTGTTGACAGTGTAATCAATGATCTCCCATTTTATATTGTTAATTGTATGGCGTTGTGATGGACCAAGAAGAGAGATAAAACCATTAGAGAGAGGACAAACTTTTCCATATTTATTAAGCATTAACTGTTTTGTTACATTTTACTGATAACTTCATGTAAAATCATAATTATGCCAGTACCAACTTTTTGTTAACTTTCTGTGTTTTAAATGTTCAATTTTAGGAGTGCAAGTTAAAATTAGTTACAGCTCGGTAGCAATAGTTTGAGCCAGACTGGCCTGATTAGCTGGTAGCAATTTGAACAGGGCTTTTGTCATCTCTATGTTTGTACCATGCTCATCTTGTCAGTTAGGGCTCAACTGCAACTATCTGCTGGTGAGTTGCAACAAATTTTGACCCGTGTTCCATTTGTCACTAAATTTGATGATACATCTGAAAGATTCCAATTTTCTTGATAGATAATTTTGATTTAACTGTTCTAAAACTGAAATTTAGCAAGTTTGAAAGACATTTTGTATTCAATTGATTTCTATCTGAAATGTTTGTTTTTGCCAAAGTTTCATTAAGAGTGGATGACTGGGGTTCTGAGCCAGGATTCAGAGAACACCTGTTTGACTAAGTCAAGCTGTGGTAGAATATACAGAGGTGTCAAATTTCAGATATTTTGAAAAATAACTTTGTTTTTAAAGTGTTTGTAACTGAACTTTCTACAACTGAACTTTCTGGCCAGGACCATGTGGACATCTTTGAGACTTGCCGTTTGACAATAGAATAATATGGAACAGCATTTTAAAATAGATGTTGATAGTTTTTAAGTACAATTACATTCTCATTTTCAGTTGCATTTAGGATAAAGAAAACGATCTAATCCAGTCATCTTTACAATTC
>JXSR01S024969.1:109188-122872 GCA_000969725.1 Ophiothrix spiculata
CTTAAATTATGTAACCCATGAAGACCAAATTAATACCACAAATAGCAGAAAGTGTAAGCTTTCAAGTGAGACATTAAACAAGTCCATAGGTCAAGGAATAGTGAATTTACATCAAATTAAGTTCGAGAACCCATGAAAAAATGTAACAACACCACCTTTTTAGCATACCCATCTAATGAAATGCCACCATATGGAATATTTGATATATTTAAAATCGGGTTCTAGGTGAGTTAAAACTATATTTTCAAAATTTCATTGACAAAAAGTTGAGTGAATTTGGGGTGTTTCGTGACTGTGGCTCTCTATGGGAGATGTGTGTAGTGCATTGTAATACACAGTCATTTGTGGGTGGGGATATACCCAGCCACAAATTCGATTTGTGTAAGGTACATGTAGGCCTATATCATGTATATGCATAACAAAAAGTGAGTGTAGCAATGTTATTGACCCCTAATTGAAAAATGAAATAGTTGCCTCATTATGAGCTGAGCGAAATGTGACGGGAAACTCAACATTGACTTATAAGGACCCAATCCATATTGTAAGTTTTAAAAATGATCAACTATTTTTGTCTTTCAGCTATGAATTCCAAGTCCACAGAATAGAATCTTTGGAGTATATCTCCACCATCTGCAAAGCCAAGAAACAAAATTACCAAGAAGGTTGTACTGCACACAAATGTACACGCTTACACATCTCGGCATGCAATCTAATACCACTGTCATGCTGATACAAGAACACAAGGGACGAGTTTTACAGGTAAGACGGCTAAGGTGTTTGGTCCACTTCAATTGGAAGTTTTTGAATCAACACTAAATATGTCACTTTTGCCACATTTCCTAGAGACCACTGTACTAATTTTCCCAAAAATGCTATTTTTGAATTTACTTGCATGCAAAAACGATTATTATTCATGCTGATTTTTGCTATAGCAAATTTCAGTCAGATATATCATGGACTAAACACTTTAATACGGCAAACTTATAAAGATTTGGTTCAAAAGTAGATTGTAGTTCAAACAGTTTAAATGAAGAATTACAAGTAACCAGGGGCATCACCAAAGGTTGATGCAGGGAGATATCTGTCCCCTCCCCCCTCCCCCTCCCCCTCCTGCTCTTAAAGGTAGGTATTCAGATCTGGTGAAAAATTCAACATTTACTTTTTCCACATTTGAATTAAAGGTCATCACCAACACAAAGCAAAATTTCTTTAGTTTGATTTGCAAACCTAGAGCAAAATTAATGCGACATGCAAATGTGTGATGACTCACCCCCAAAAGGGGGACTTCCGAGAGAATACTTTTCGAGAAACTGGCGGAAATAGGCAGAAAAATATAAAGAAAATAATAAGAATTTCCGGCAGATTTTCTGTTGTAAGATTTGATTGCCTTGATCAAGTTCAACAAGCAAGGTGTCATTTTAAAGCTTAGAAAATGCTGTAACAGATGATATAATAAAATCAAAATTGATCATCTGCACAGTCCTCCCTTTCTGGGTGAGCCATCACATATGTGTCTGAGAGTGACCCATAGTAATCAGCAGAATTGATAATTGCAATTCACTTCTATATGGCCTTCCCCAAAAAGAAATCAACAAAATCCAAAGAGTCCAGAATATGGCTGCTCGTTTAATCTCTCTCACTAGGAAACGTGACCACATAACCCCAATCCTCCGTGACCAGCTACATTGGCTACCAATTGAACAAAGAATAAATTACAAA
Organism: Ophiothrix spiculata; assembly: GCA_000969725.1. Lineage (NCBI taxonomy): Eukaryota > Metazoa > Echinodermata > Ophiuroidea > Amphilepidida > Ophiotrichidae > Ophiothrix > Ophiothrix spiculata. The sequence goes on from JXSR01S024969.1 coordinate 110,908, forward strand.
ATTCTTCTCATACAAAGCATTCCATGGCATTGCACCTTCTTATGTAACTGAGCTTATCAGGCCCTATGTACAACCTAGGAGCCTTAGGGCTGGCAGTGTACGACCACATGATAATCTCATGGTCATTAACCCACGCACCAAGACATATGGTGAGCGTTCGTTCACTGTCGCTGCCCCAATGCTATGGAATGCTCTCCCATCCCATGTCCGTAGCTTGCCAACCATTAATCAATTCAAGGGTCAGCTTAAAACATTCCTCTTCAACTCTGCCTACATTGTGTAATTTTGTTCTTTTTCCATTTGTTTCTTATGTTTTCACAGCGCATTGAGATGTTTTTATGTTATTTGCGCTCACAAATATGGTTTTAATATTATTATTATTATTATTATTATAGAAACCTAAAGGATATTTACTCTGGTTAGTAAGATATTCCAGTAATTCAACACTATTTTAATCATATCTCTTTAACGAAACGTAATATGGGTGTGAACATTTTACAGGGGTTATGAGAAAAATATGCACTTTCATCTGGTATCAAAATCTCCAATTTATTTTTTTGAGTGAAAGTGATTGGAATACACACCTTTTAAGGAAGGGCTGGGAAAAAGTAAAAAAAATAATAAAAAGTAAGGAGTAAAAAACAAAAGAAAAGAGAGGATATGAAGTTGTAAAAATTGTTAGAATTGACTTTATACTTGTTGTTTTCTTAAAAGAAAAACAGTGAATTTAGTTTGACCATTAGTTATCTGTGCACTTGTGAAACCTTTTGCTTGGCAGTTCATAAAATATCAAGTAATAAAACTTTAGGTGTACATTTTGGGTCTGATATTGGTTGTCCCTCCTTAAAGGGACTAGCCTAGATTCCACTTAGAATTAAAAACTTATGGAAATGCTTTAAATAAAGCTTAAAAGTGTAGTAAAATCCAAAAAAAAAATGTACACAGAAATGGCTCAAATTGACAGCGAATTGATTTGCAATATCTATATCTTTGATGGTGGTGTGACTATCCAGTGTTTTCTAAATCCTAAATTTGAACCTCAGTCTGGATTTACCAGACAAAATTATGCAGCTCTTGGAGATAAGTTAATTCATATCAAAAGAGAAACAATTTTATCAAAAATAATTTTGTTTACCCATCACAGGTGTAGAAACAAGTACTTTTTAAGATTTGAAACTAGAAACAATTTTTCAACCATTTTTTGTCGCCGGCGACAAAAAATACAGCTGGTAAAATATTTCATTTTTCTCCTCTGTTACACAAATTCAGCGGAAACTACTGGTAGGATATGTTAGTATAATCATGTACTATCGATACATGAAAAAAATATATAGTAAGAAAATCAGCGGACAGGATCTAGGCCAGTCCCTTTAAAATGAATCCCGGTCCCTCGCCTGCTACTAATCTAGAGCAGCCATATGCATTTATCTCTATGAACTTGGTGTTTTGTCATGAAGAAAATGTACCAAATGCATATGACCATTTTCCTACGCTAACTCATGCCAAATTTGAAATCCTGGTTTAAACAAATGATCATACTAATAGAAAGAGTATGTAACTTTATAATTATAGGCCAAACCTTTTGGAAGTTATCAATTTTGTACAAAAAAAACACACACAAAAAACAGCCATTCAAAACAAACAGGTGTGAGTGGTTGTGGGCATCCTGGTTGTAGGGTCTTATAGAATTGTTTTAAGAAATGTCATAAATTAAAAGGTTTAGTAGTTAGAGGATAAATGTTTTATTTTTTCATTTTTCAAGTTTTTTATGGGGTATTTTATTTAACACCATTTCGTTTCAGAGCATTTCAACTGGAAAATATATTGCTTCATGATATATTTGGCATTCTGTATGGAAGGATGGTCATCATTTGCAATTCTACTAGTCAGGAGCCAATCTTGAAGAATAAGGTAAAATTTATTAAAGTAAAATGAGTAATAGAGAACAATTATTTAGATATATGTGATGACTCACCCTGAAAGGGGGGACTTTGCAGATGATACCAATTTTGAGTTTATCATTTCATCTCTTACAGCATTTTCCAAGCTTTAAAATGAAACCTTATTTGTCGAAATTGTTCAAGGTATCTTCACCAGTATCTTGAAAAGTATTCTGTTGCAAAGTCCCCCTTTTCGGTGTGAGTCATCACATATTTGGTACCGTCTTTTTTAAAGGGGCATTGTTCAGCATCATCCCCAATCTTTTCCCCAAGCATTTTGAGATTTTTGCATCATTTGAAGCATTAGCGGTAATATAATGACAGCATGCAAAGTTTTATTTTCAGATTCAAACCCTATATACCAAAATGTTAGATGTTCTTTAATATTTTAATTATCGTTGTCGGCAATGATAAATACTACCCTCTATAGTTGAATTTTTTAAATTGCAGGCGGTGGAGGACACGGTAAATAGCATCCACTAGATTTAGGGACGAGGGATTTCTAAAACGCAAATTTAGGGTACAATTGGCTGCGCCTTTCATCTCAAAATGTCTTGCCCATATTTGCAACCTGTCTTTGAATGGGTCTACTTTTCCTGATGCATGGAAGAAGGCCAAAGTTACTCCTATATTTAAATCAGGTGATAAAAGTAATGTAAGTAACTATAGGCCCATCTCTGTATTACCAATTGTATCAAAGGTCATTGAAAGAGCTGTTCATGATCAGTTATATGAATATATGAGTAATGTAGGATTATTATCAAATGCACAATCAGGTTTTCGTCCAAATCATTCCACAACTACAACCCTTCTAGATGTTCAAGACTACATTTTAAAGAATATGGATAGTGGTTATGCAACAGGTGTCTTATTTATTGACTTAAAGAAAGCATTTGATACTGTAAATCATGATATTATGTTAGGGAAACTTCAACAATATGGTATTGATGGGGATGAATTATTGTGGTTTAAATCGTACTTAAACAACAGAGTTCAAACTGTTAATGTTAACTCAACTTTGTCTGACTTTAGGCCAATTGATATTGGTATTCCACAGGGCTCAATATTAGGTCCTTTACTGTTTATAATTTTTGTTAACTGTTTACCTAATGCTCTGTCTGAATGTAAAACTGTAATGTACGCAGACGATACCTCTTTAATGTGTAGAGCTGAAAATGAATCTGATCTTAAAATGCAAATGCAGTCATATCTACGTAGGGTAGCTGAGTGGTTCAAAGCAAACAAACTCACTCTGAATGCTGATAAAACCAAGTTTATGATCTTTGGTACAAAAAGAATGCTTGAAAAGTTCAATGATGTTCATTTAACATACAATAGTTTTGATATTGAAAGAGTAGATGAATTTAAATATCTAGGTGTAAAATTTGATAGCAAGCTGTCCTGGTCAGCTCATGTTGATTATGTAAGCAAAACCATTTCAAAAAGAACTGGCATAATAAGACGTATGAAATATTTCCTTCCATATGAAACCATTGTAATGTTATCCAATGCACTTGTAATTCCCCATTTTGATTACGGAAGCATGGTTTGGTCAAATTTCAGTGTAGAATACCATAACAGGCTTCAGGTACTTCATAATAATTTAGCCAGAATCGTTCTCTCAGCAGAAATACGGACTCCAACTAATGAATTAATGAATCTGCTGCAGTGGGTTAAACTTGATCAAAGATGGCATAAAACTCTTTTAATGACTGTCTTCAAATGTTTAAAGAATGAATATCCATCATACTTATCTTCTCAATTTGAATTTGTGCACAATAACCATAATCATATAACTAGAAATCATACTTCTAACACATTGATTGTTCCAAAATTCAAATCGAATTCAGGCCAGCGTACATTTCATGTCCGGGCAGCCTATGCATGGAATTCTCTGCCATCAACAGTAAGGACTCAGATGGAAAACATGACTGTAGGCCAATTTCAATCAAAAATTAAAGCTGTTTAAGCCTGTGCTTTTCATATTTTTTTGCCGCTACTTTTGTATAGATTGAATATTATGCTGAACTTGTGTATATATATATGCTGTAATATGATATAATATTGTAAGTATTGTGAAATATATTCTGTTGCTATGTTTACAATGAGGGCCTGCTTGAAAAGCAGTGCTTGTCACTGAAGCAGTATAACCCTCAATAAAGAAAGAAATAATAATAATAATAATAATTTACGTGTATTTCTATTGGGTCACAAGGCTCACGTATTGAAGAAAAAAATTCCAAAGATCATATTTTTACCTTTCCTCAAAAAAAATACAAAATTGTTCTTATAGTAATCAACATAATTTTGTCATTCCAAATCCGCTGGGGTTCACGCGTGAACCCCACTTTTTATATATGTTATCATATTTTTTTACCGATTACGAAAATAATTTTAGTGATCATCCCGGAAGTAGTATTTTTCCACGAATCTCATCGGCTTCACGCCAGAGGCGGTATAGGACATGACGTCACCGGGAATCGGCTGCGATACCGTATACAGTCCGGCAACCAGTAACAGTTGCCACGACCACCCTCCTCTGTAAAATTGGTCTTTTTAGGAGATCTAATGCAAACTCCAAATTTCTTTTGATCTGAAATCTATGATGTGACAGGAACTTTTTACAAACAAATCTTTGGATCTTTCTTGATGTATAGCATCAATATATATATACACGTTTAAAGAATAGACTCATACCCAAGACCAGCAAACAAAATAAAATTCAAATATTTGAATTTTCTAAAGGTTTAGATCAAATTTTTCCTGATATCTGGTAATGGACTGCTATTTTTTAACATATGAAGTGTAAATCATCAACAAATAAAATTTCAAAATTTTGCCCCTTTGAAATGTTCTAATAATGCATAAATCTTTATTGTTTGAGCTTAACTGGATTTCCTTTTCATTTGAACAAAATGTCTGGGTCAAGTGGTTATATCAGCCTTTTCTTTGGTGTTGGTGTGTGTGTGTGTGGGGGGGGTGCTTCCACATTCAATCGAGAACACAAGTGTATACCAGACACTCAGAACTGGAGAAGTTCCCCTCCCAAGCCCCCTTAAGGCGTTTGGTCCACGCGCCGTTCACGCGTACCAGTACGCGCCAGTTTCCGAGTTGGTTAGTCCCGCAATACGCATGCGCATATTCTCTGAGTAGTGTTTTGAAGCTAAAAATGGCCATATTTTAGTATTTTTCTAGAAAATTAGGTCCGTGACCCCCAATTTTTATTTTTTTATGTGAAAGAACATACTTGTGCGCAACTTTTATAAAAAAATTAATAAAATTACTCTATAGGATTTTTGGAATCAACACTAAATAATTACACTTTTGCCACATTTCCCATAGACCCCTGTACTAATTTGTCCCCCAAAACCTCCAAAAATGGTGTTTTTAAACAGACTCTCATGCAAAAACAAGTCCCGTACCCCCCAATTTTTATTTTAAAAATCGGTTCTACATCGATAAAATATCATTCATGCCGATTTATACAAAAATTGCTCTAGCGGATCTCCCATGGACCAAACACCTTAATGCCCCCTCCCCCATGATGTAGCGGTTAAGTTTATGTCCATGCAGGAGTATGGACATAAACTTAACGCCCCTCCCCCATGATGTAGCGGTTAAGTCCATGTAGGAGTATGTGCAAATGTGGGGGTAGTGAAAACCTGCCTGTTGATTAATGTATTAGGGACTTCAGAAAGGTAAAAAATATGGTTCTGGGAACTGATGTTTTGTTATCAAATTACAGTCTCTTGAACTGATTCTTTTCAGAAAAAGTTGACTTTATGAGCTTAAATTTAACAAAATAAAGTTTGAAAATTCACTTTTTGAACATCTTTAATTTGAAAATGGAGGTCTTAAGAAATTAACTAAGGCTGAAATTGGGGTCATAGGAAGCAAAAGGGTATTGAAAATGGGATCCTGGGCCACATCTCATACTTTTGCCTTTAATTTGTGCAAGTTCACCTCCCATCCTCCAGTGGTGTGTCCAGTGGGTGGCTTTGGGGGCTGAAGCCCCCTGCAGAGTTGCAAAAATCATGTAAAATCAGCCTAATTTTGACAAGTTTTGACACTAAGCCCCCCGCACAAATCACCAAGCCCCCTTAAGCCCCCCGCAAGGAAAAACCCTGGATACGCCAGTGTCCTCCATCCCTAAACTCATTTATGATTGATTAATTTGCATTTTATGTTTTATTTTCAGGTTTCAGATGAACCAAAATGGCCATAGGATACTGAGAAAAAAGTTTATCTTAGGATATATGGAATAGCATTACATCGGACAAAAACCGAGATTTAAAAGATACAAGTTTTAGGACCTTGGAATTTACAAACAAGATGATAGGACTTGCTGGACTTTATAAAAAATTATGTGAACTTGATGGATTCAATCCATGTAAGAGATTGCCAAATGGGCTGAAGGAGGAAAGCAAGGATTCAATCCGTGTAAGAGATTTCCAATTGGACTGAAGGAGGAAAGAAAGGATTCAATCCGTGTAAGAGATTGCCAGTTGGACTGAAGGAAAAAAGCAAGGATTCAATCCGTGTAAGAGATTGCCAATTGGGATGAAGGAGGAAAGAAAGGATTCAATCTGTGTGGATTTCAATATAGGCTTAAAACATTTAAAGCCTAAAGATCAACATTTAAAAATATCGTTGAAAGCTTTTGTCTGTGATGCACCTGCAAGGTCTTTCTTAAAAAAGATTATTTCTCATAATGGATATTATGGATGTGAAAGGTGCATAATTAAGGGAGATTACCATGCAAACAGAATGATCTTTCACACTAATGGTGAATGTCCTGAAAGAACAGATGAAGAATTTGAAATTTTAATTATACACATCATCAACCGCATACTCTTTCACCCTTAGTAGAAGTTGGGATCAAATGCGTTCACGAATTTGTTCTTGATTACATGCATTTAGTGTGCCTGGGAGTAGTTAGGATTCAATCTGTGTAAGAGATTGCCAATTGGACTGAAGGAGGAAAGCAAGGATTCAATCCGTTTAAGAGATTACCAATTGGACTGATGGAGGAAAGCAAGGATTCGATCCGTGTGAGAGATTACCAATTGGACTGATGGAGGAAAGCAAGGATCCAATCCGTGTAAGAGATTGCCAATTGGACTGAAGGAGGAAAGCAAGGATTCAATCCGTGTAAGAGATTGCCAATTGGATTTAAGGGGGAAAGCAAGGATTCAATCCATGTAAGAGATTGCCAATTGGACAGAAGGAGGAAAGCAAGGATTCAATCCGTGTAAGAGATTGCCAATTGGACAGAAGGAGGAAAGCAAGGAGTCAAGGTAAGCTTGTCAGGGTTGTCACCAGCTGAATTCAGTGCCGGCTTAATATTTTCCAAGAATTTGAATCTTAACTACTGAATCAAGTTGTATTACTAATAGTGGCATTTTATGGCTGTTTTGAGGTAGGGAAAGGTGAATTTGGCTTTGCAATACTGATAGGCAATGCCTAAACTTGTGTTGAATGTCAGTTTATTGTGCTGAGTGATGGTTATTGTTGTTTGGCATATATAACTGATCAGCAAAGTGACAACCCTGAGCTTGATGAGGCATGAGAAGAAACGGATGATGAACAGACAGGATTCACAATAAAGGAGGACAAAATGATGCCGATTGAATTATTTGAGGAAATGGACAGACTGATATTCCTAACCCGAAGCACTTAATGGATGGACACCACAATTGGAAACAAAGGCTGGAGCAAGGTAGGATAGAAGTGAAAGAAGCAAGGCAAATGCAAAACCCCTGTGATTCCTAAGGGAGGGCACTGACCTAGATACATTGTAGGTGGTAGGGGTATGTGCGGCTTTCAAGACTCCCTTTTCATACCTTGCCTGCTACTCTCTAGACCACCATTTCCAGCACAACCTTCAATTAGTTCAGAAGCCCAATGTTGAAAATTTTCAGTTCAGACAAGTCTGATTTTGGAATTTAGTTCCAAAGAAACCCATTTCGAGCAAAATTTGCAAAATTCTATACTTTTAAAGCTAACATTGGCCCCCAAAATTAGTTTTCAAAAGTCTATTTGGGTCACTTCAGTTCTCTAGACCCTTTTCATAGTCAGTCTTCCGTTCCCCCAGACACTAGTTTCAGAATTTGGGGCCGCACACCCCTACCAAAACAAAATTTGAGAGCCCATCCCATTGGGATTAATTCAATAATTATCTATTTTGTCAGTGTTTATTACATGTTACTTATTACTGATACATAAACTTTACCAAATGAGTTGATGCATAAAGGCTTTGTCACACTTCAACATGGAAAGCCAATGTATGTCTAATGTACAACAGTTTTACGTACTGAATAATGAACACCTCATAAAATTCAAACTAAACGTATGTCTAACAGACGCCTTCATATGGATTACAAATTGAACGTACTTCAAACTTTCATTAAACGAACATCGATGTATAAAACAAACAACAGACTGATTATGTACGTTAGGCATACGTTGGCCCAAGTACGTGTATGTAATGGTTGACATTAAAAGTTTTGTCAAATGTTTATAGGGCCTACTTGTATGTATGAGGGATGCTCCCACAAAAAGAGTGGAAAGTCACAAATTTTGTGTCATTGACCATCCACCACAAACCTTATGTAAAGCCCTGTAGTCAATGGTTTATTGCAGATTCAAAAAAGATCATATCTTGAACATGAAGCTTTTTTTCAAATTCATACGATATCTAAAAGCAGAGTTATAGTTCTTTGAAATACAACATTTCAAATGGCAACATTCCAAATCTGTACAAATCTCAATTTTGTATGATATGACTTTTTACATGTAAATTGCCCTTCATGTCAAAATAATAACACAAACTGTAAGGAGTTTTGTGGTGAATTGTCACATATTTCAGTTCTTCATATCCTGGGCTTTCAGGCCAGTATTCAAGATGGGTGCGGTGGGGCATCACACATCCGCAAATTTTACAATGTACCAAAAAGGTCCACCAGAAAGTACAAAAAGGTCCACAAATAGGACCCCAAAACCAGAAAACACCTTCATAATGTTTATTTTTGTTGTAGAATACTACCTTAAAATGTTCTTTTTGCTTGTCACTTTCTGAAAACCCACGGAAATTAGTTGACCAAAATGAAAATTTTACCTCCAAAAAGTCAACTTTTTGAAAATCCTGCACCCCCTGAAAAATCCTGAATACGGGCCTCCACCCTATTTTCACATTTAGAGGCTGATTATACAAAGTCTTAACTTGGGACTTTCCATTCATTTTGTTAGAGCAGATCTCAATGATTTGATACATCGTGTGACATTTAAATGTTTGTTACTTATTTACTTACTTTGTTACCTATAGGTAAGGGACATAGTCAATATAGAGACGAGTGATCGCTCGGGCCCGATCACTCGAGCCATAAGGCAAAGTAGTTGGATCATCCTACCTTTGCATTTCACTCATCTGTGGCAAAAATCAGTAATATAATGGTGAATAATATCAATACTTATCAAACGATCTAATTTATAATTGTTGCTCGACCCAGATTATTGACTTGGCTTGGGTCAAGAAGATCGGCTCGTCCTTGCTCGGCCTGGGTGAGTTGCTTGGGTCTAAATTGATTATGTCCCTAAAGTATTGTAAAGTGTATTGTACTGAACGTTTGTTGCCAAGTTTGGATTTAAGTTATTGTTCAAAAGGTTTTAGAGCAAAAAACTAGAATAGGTTTGTGTCATCAAGAGATAATATGAGATGCTTATAAGGATGTATTTTACTTGAATGTCAAGTCTAAAGTTTAAATCTGTGAAAAATAAGTAGTAAGAAAATTGGTCCAACAATGTATTTACCTACAGTGAACATGAAGCATACGCGATGAGTCTTTGTATTAAACAATTGTTTTCCATCTTGTTATTCAACCAAATTATTTCAACTTCCCCTTACAGTCTTATTTAAATTCGAATGAAAATCCATATACCATAATATATTATAAAGGATCCACTAACTGATCTTTTTTTTTGTCAGCTCATATACTACCATCCTCCTAGTGCTCATTCCTAACCTCCAAATATAGTTGTGTATAGAAATTAATTTTGTCGTGATATACTTGAACTTTAGAAATCAGGTAATTGCGAGGCAGTTGTCCATTAATTCCTTTTTCTCTCCAGGAAAACTATACAATCTCATAATTTAGGTTTTAATACAACCATGTTTTTGAAGACTTTGTGAGGCTCCCTCCCATTATGTTATACCGTAACTTAATCCCTTGACCCAAATTGTGGCTGGCAGTTTATTTTTAAACAGTTCATTTTAGCAGTTATTTGCAAAGATAAAACTGATAAGTACTTGAAGTTGGCCTGTCAGGCTGTAAGTATTTTTATGGAACAATTATCTAGCACGACTCATTGAACTGTTGTGCTTGAAAGCTGCAATGATGCATATCATTCCTGGACAGTTGATGCTCAGTTAAACAATGGTTTAGCTAAACATCTTTCTGGAATACAGGCCAATATGTCTCTATAGTAGGGCAGCAAGACCCTGAATCAGGACGTCAGGTCTAACCAGTAACCTAGAAAAAATCGAATGGTACCAGCAGTTAGGACTATGTGTGGGGGTCATCACCTGGGTGGATGTAGAATTTGAAAGTGGTGCAAACTTTTTTTTACAGTGTAATTTGTGTAAAATTTTACACAGTTTTTGGTAAATTATGAAATTTCATATTTTATGGATTTTCTCGGGTATGAAATGGGTTACAAAGCTGTAATTAATACATTTTATGCAAAATATATTTTTACATCATATCCAAACACTATCTTACCAGATTCAAGCCATTTTACACTCTAAAAAATGCAAAATATTCACTAAATGTTACAAAATTTGATAAAATTGACAATTTTTGACATTTTTACACACATTTTTCACAGTATATTCAAATATTACAAGAACTGTGTTTTTCTAGTTAATATAACAGAAAAAATTACCATTCTAACTCATTTACTTTTAGATTTAGAGCTATTTAACCAAAAGTTGGTCAATTTACGCAAATTGAGTAAAATTTACACAAAATTGAGTAAAACCCCAAAAAACTGATATTTTTGACCCTATAACAAAATCTTTAACACAAATGTACAACTACCTATTTTGAATTCGTAACATGGAACAACTTTAGGGCCCTTTTGCCTCATGTTTAATATATGTTACACTCTAAAAATGTCAATTTTGAGTAAAATTTGTCAAAATTTGATAAAATTTACCCTTTTTGGACAATTTTTATCCCCCTGGTTTGAAAAATGGTGATGATTAAATGCATAATTTGAAGTGTATTCAAATACTACAAGACCTGTGTTTAGTTTTAGAAAAAAATACCATTCTAACTTATTTATTTTTAGATTTAGAGCTGTTTAACCAAAAGTTGGTCAATTTACGCAAATTGAGTAAAATTTACACAAAATTGAGTAAAATAAAAAAAAAAAACACCTGATATTTTTGACCCTATAACAAAATCTTTATCACAAATTTACAAATACCTATTTTGAATTCGTAACATGGAATAACATTAGGGCCCATTTTCCTCATGTTTAATATATGTTACACTCTAAAAAGTGTCAAAATTGGATCAAATTTTACCCCCTTTATGATAATTATAACATTCAAGTGAATGTTTCAGCAAAAAATATACCTCTAATAGATTTAGAGCTGTGTAATCAAAAGTGTGTAAATTTACACAAAATTGAGTGAAATTTACACAAAATGTAGTAAAATCTAAAAATCATAATATTCTTGACCCAATGCAATATAACCTTTACAAGAAAAATCTGTTTTTAATGCTTGAGTTTATAACATATACAATCAAAATTTGGATATGTTTACCTATGTTGACTTTTTTTGAAAATATTAACACCAATTATTTTATTTACTAAAATCTGTGCAATTGACTTATGTTAATGTTTTAGCAAGTAATAAGGGGGAGGGGGCCCACAATCTTGATGGTTTTAAAAACAATGTTCTCCACATTGTTTATCTTTAAAAGCTGATACAACTCAATACAATTCATATGAAACAAACC
>JXSR01S024970.1:11689-31452 GCA_000969725.1 Ophiothrix spiculata
AAACTGCTTGACCTGACTGGGGCAAACTCTATCATTGGAAGGTCTATTGTGGTAGGTATTACAGAGACAAACTGCTTGACCTGACTGGGGCAAACTCTATCATCGGCAGGTCTATTGTGGTAGGTATCACATGTACACCTTAACCCTAGCCCGACACACCAAAGTGCATTGGATACTACTACACCACACAGAAAAAAAACCAGACAAGCTTCTCATTACTAGCCCATGTAACAAAACACACAAGATGTGGGTGTGTGTGTGTGTGTGTGTGTGTGTGTGTGAGTCATGTATGAACTTGAACTTGAACATTCAAAGATTGTGCTTGTAATCCTACACCATGCAGTTCAGCATACAATGCTGTATGCTTTGAAGTTTTAATATATGGTCATTGTATGGTCCAGGCTTGGTTGTAATCACATATTTTTTAACTATTGGCCTGAAAGTGACCCTATTATTTTATCAACCTTGCCTCTGCCAGAACCAAGGGTCAAAATACAAGGGAGCGAAGGGCGATTCGCCCCCTATTTTTTCAAAAAAGCCCCCTTGTACAGGTGGAACACAATCGCCCCCACTTATAAAACTTAAGTGGATGAAGTTAACTTAAAAATAAGCAAAAAAACAAATATTTAGCAACAATATCCCAAGTAAAAAAATAGCCCCCCATTTCCTTTGTGAAATTAATTTTCCAAAAGTGTAACTTTTTATTCCATTGCTTTGGCAAAGAAAGAGGGTAGGGCATGGCCTGTGTTCATATGTATTGTAGGGTTAGCTTGGTTAGCATGACATGTGAAAACACCCCAGACAAACACAAACATACACAAGACTACGACCGAGGACGCACCTTTGGCCTTGGCGTGTGTCATATCTTTTTTCATTTCAGCTCTTTGAGTCACCAGTGTATTTTGCCCTGGGTAATTAATCACAACATGCTCATCCAAGCAAGGCAAATTGGTAACCCTGCAGGGACTTCCATTTGAAATTTACAGGGGCTCAATTAAAACCTCTCCTGAAGTTCTTTAGTGGAGCAATAGTATTCATCCGTTCTTGACAAGCACCTCGATTCGAACACCGTTTCCGCTATGGCTCGTACAAAGCAGACCGCTCGTAAGAGTACTAGAGGCAAGGCTCCATGAAAGTAGTTGGCCACCAGCACGTAAATCCGCACCAGCAACCGGAGGTGTGAAGAAACCTCATCGCTACCGTCTAATGCTCTTTGCAAAGTTATATGTTAATAGCATCATGTAAGGGCTCTTCCCTAAAGTGGGGTACCAAGGAATCCTGCAGGATAGGAGAGCTCAAAAAATTCTTTTGTTTTTCTACTTCAAAATCCTGTATCATTCATAAAGGGAGCTCTCCTTATTGATTTTAACTGTTTCACTGAGTGTGGTTGTATTAGATACTATTGGGTTTATTGACGTATTGATTCAAAGCACTTCAAAAGCATGGGTTGTCAATATTTCCATTGTTAAAATGTAGCCCTTCTTCCTGGGTGCTCTCACAGCCAGGATTCCTGCAGGAACCCTGGCTTGGCTATTTAGGGAAGGGCCCTAAGGCGCTCTATTAATTGAGCTCCTATAAAGTATTTGAGGGGAGCAGGGTGGCTCAGTAGAGCTCACTCCCTCAAACAGAAGTTCCTGTAACCGCTAAAATCCTTTTTATTCAGTGGTATAAGATACACTTTTATATTGTTGTTCATTGTTATGTGTACACATGTATAGTTTCTCTCTTTTCTGGGTTTTTCTTTCCGACACTTGTTGTTAAGGCCTTTTGCCTATTGATGCACTTATTTATGCACATATTTGCAGAGCGTTATTTGTTGATTTTGAATGTTTACACTCACGCTGTTCATGTGCGCGTTAAAAGTGACGTACACGACCCGATTCGAAATGAAAAACAACTGGAGAATTAGTATAATGAGTTTCATTTTTGATTGTATTTCCCATGTTTAGGTCCATGCTGATGTCGATGATTTGGGAAAAGGTGGGCATGAGCTGAGTAAAACAACCGGCAATGCAGGAGCCAGGCTTGCATGCGGCGTCATCGGCATCTGCAAGTAAACGTCCAGTATGCAGCCTAGATACAAAACCAAATGTGATTGCCAATCGGTGTTTCCATATTGACTGTACCTTGTTATCAATGCACACCCTATCCATCTGTTAGGTTTGTAAGGGTAATTCAGATAAGTAATTGATGTACATAGTTGGATTAAGAGGTTATAACCGTAATGTCAAAAACAATGATGGTGATTATATGTTTTGAACAAGTGAATTAATGAGATGATAATAATTATGTGTATAACTGAAACTAATAAGACACCAAAAACAGTCTATATTTCTACCTTGCTTTGTGTTTAGGCACACCCTAATTAGGTTTGTAACAGTAATGCAGATAATGCTTTGATGAGGAGCAATCATACTGTTATAAAATTTGATAAATTGAGCCAATATTTATTGGTCGAGCTATGAGTTGTAAAAATATTGGGTGAGACGCATTTTGAGTCCAATATTTCAAAACTCACAGCGAGACCAATAAATATTGGGTGAAAATTATCTAAGTTTATCATTATTATTCTCAGGATCCAAGTGTGGAAAAAGCATAATAATGTACATAATTGGATTGGGAGGTTGTAACAAAAACAATGATGGTGATTAATTATATGTTTTGAAAAAGTGAATTAATGAGTTGATAATGATTATGTGTATAACTGAAACTAAGGAGATACCTAAACAGCCTATATTTCTGTTCACCTCTTTGCAGTGAACAAAAAACCTTGGATTCTGCAGTTCTCACCTGGTAGGATTCAGAGCTCTGCAGATTCAACTATATATAGCTTTGTATTAGTGTTCCTGGTAAGACCGTATGGCGTGACATTGGTGCAGGAGACTGTAAAATTGGCGCAACAGGTTTCTAAAATGTTGGAGAATGATGCCTTTTCTCTCTTTTTTAGCTAATTTTCAGTCTTAGCTCATGATTTTGGCACAAGCAGTTCTTCAACATTATCAAAATTTGTCGAATTGGCGCAAGCTCAAAAACCTTAGCGGGAACACTGCTTTGTGTAGTTTGTGATGTCACTCTTAATGGCAGAACAACAGTATTTTCTGTATGATTTTCATTGTTATTAAGCATTAAACCACATACAAAGTGCCACATATTCATCACTCTCAGACTTGTTTCTTGCAAAAATACAAATTCATCGACATCTTTTGCACCTGCCACAAAGATGTGAACAGATGTATGGCAAATCTCTGGTTAACTTTGACATGGCTGGTTGAGTATAGAAAACTTGCTATTAATTTGAAGAAAAATGCAATTGTATAAGCTTAACGTTTAGTTGTCCATTCAGGCATCACCTTGAAGCAATGCTAAATAATAATAATAACAAAAGCATTTATATATTGTGCCCCACAAAGAATTGCAAAATTTACAAAAAACTTAATGCAAAAAAGCAACGATAGTTTTAAGCTGAAGTTTGAACACAGGCAAGTACTGAGCTTCACATAAATGCATGGGGAGGTCATTCCAAAGGCGAACTGCTGCAATAGGGTAGCTCACATCATTCCAAACTGAAAAAGTTTACAACGACCCAAATTTTCCTTATAATTTTGTAAATGAGTCCATGTTGCAAGCTCATGTAAACTACTAGTCATATACAGTGGCATTTAAACTTTATAAAGAGCACATTTTCCATTTTCCATCCCTTTTATAATGTGAAAAACAACGGAACCCTATGTGAGCTGCAATGGAACCTCATACTATACCTTTGGGGTCATAGATATTTGCTTGTGTTATCTGAATTTGTATTATCCAACTGCTTTGAAGTACATGGTAATGATTCTTGGACCTGGAAATCTTGGGACTATCAGGGTTTCTATACTATCATGTCAAAATTGAACCAGAGATTCAGCAGCATTGACCATCTCCCTTTCTCATTTTCTGAATCGTGCATTTTGTTTGCAAACACAGTGGAGATGGAGATTGTCCTTACCATTGGATATAGCCAAAAGCGGATCTACGTTATGCGCAGCGCAATGATCTACAAATAACTCACATTGGACTTTGTGCGCAGTGAATACAATCAATACTTTGGCCAGGCATCCCTTCATTTCCTTTCCTTTTTAGCAAGAAGGAAATCTAAAATAATGAGCTGTTTGTCATCGTGTTGTGGTTTGAATACCACACATCTCACATGGTGTTAGAATCGAAATATTGTGGAAAATTTTCTAGAATCATTCAAAATTCCTGAGAGCCATTTTTCACTGCATTAAATTGGACAAATGCACCGTATGTAAAGAAGACGCTCCTGGCTATATTACTATTTCAGTGTATCAGTAAGCAGGTTTACTTCTAACTTCTCTTGACACCAGTAATTCCTGGGTTCAGCTCTCAGTGCTGAATGTGCATTTAGGTTTTTCATGTGGTCCATACTCACTTCGCTCTTTTTCGCTTGCCTTCCTATTGCATTTAAAGGAGCATGGTCCGATGGTTTCAACTTTTTTTAAACATTTTGAAATTTAGGTACCAAAATATTGCTCATATTTTTCACATAACCCATGTGAAATTTCACGGCTGACTGTTTTGGAGATATATAATGGAAATGTGTCTAAATATGGTAACCATAAATAATTTTACACAGTAACGTATAGGCAGCTCTAAAATACAAAGTTACCGATTAAAATCAAACTTATACCTTTAATTAGTGGTCATCTTTCATAATATGACATTGAAATCTAAATTTTGAAAAATCGGACCAAGCTCCTGTAGAAATAACAACAAAAAGATCTTGGAGCCAATTTTTAATGAGCTTGGGTTATCCTTGGCTAGAAAGGACTATTGTCTCCCCAGCAAATTGTTCTTGCACAGTGGAACCTCGTTAACACAAAAACCCTGATAACACGAAATGTGTGTTGGGTCCCAAGTATTGATTTCCTATGTGAAATCAGTTGGATAACACAAAATCCTGTTAACCCAAACTAAGCTCTTTGGCCCCAGAGATTTTGTGTTAACGAGGTTCCACTGTATGTCGAATTCAGAGAAAGGGCAACAGATATGATGTTGCAATTTATATTTTTGTAATCTATGTTTTATATATATAAAGTAACAAAAACATTAATTGTGAATTACTAGTACCAGTACTTTGCTTCTCTGTGAATTGTGAATTAACTTGCTTAGATAGGATATGAATTTGGTGGCCATGTTATTTAGGTATAAAACAGTATCAGCACTTCGATCATAAAACAAGTATAAAGTGTTAGACTTGGTG
Organism: Ophiothrix spiculata; assembly: GCA_000969725.1. Lineage (NCBI taxonomy): Eukaryota > Metazoa > Echinodermata > Ophiuroidea > Amphilepidida > Ophiotrichidae > Ophiothrix > Ophiothrix spiculata. The sequence continues at coordinate 16,950 of JXSR01S024970.1, forward strand.
TGAAAAGATTTCGCCTTGAGCTTCCACCAGAAAACTACAGTGGAACCTCAATAACACAAAATCACTGGTGCCCAAGAATGTATCAGAATGTAGTGTTATTTAACCAATATCACATTAAAAATTAACAAATGGGACTCCAAAATCATTTTGTGCTATCAGATTTTGTGTTAACGAGGCTCTGCTGTACTTGACAATGCACAAATAAGCATTTAGTCTCTATTCTGTAGCTTATTAAACCTATGATTTACCATTTTGTTCATGTAAGTTTTGACAAAAGTATATAGATCAGTGCAGGTTTAATTCAACAACTTGATGCTCGTAGCTAGTCTATTTGGCATTCGCTTTGCATCAGAAATGAGTTATAAATGTTAATTGGAGTGAAGTGTTGACCTACCAGTGCAGTGGTATTTTGAATCATTTGTATAGAAACAAAGAGGCTTTCATCATTTCAGTTTATTTATGGTCATCATTCACTGGATGTTTGATAATCTTGTCAACGAGAAATAAACATGTATGCAGAGGAGATAGACATTGTATGGTGTGTTTATTTGTGACCGTCTATCCCAAACCAGCTGTTAATGCAGCCTCTATTCATTTTAACTTTTTTAAATATTTGCAAAGTCCATGCTATAAGGATTAAAATGACACTTTAAAGAACTTTGCACAATACCCAGAAGTCAAGTCAAGGGTTCATCATAGGTTGTGAGGGAGTAACATTTATAACTGAGATAAACGTGTTCAAAGATCAGCAAGTCCTATATTTTCTGTTGATTGTCCTCACAATAAACAGATATTTCATATTTCCGATCATTGTTTGAAAATGAACTTTGCTGGTGTTTTGAAGTAAACTCAAGGATTGTGAATCTGTCAAAAATCGATTTCTGCAAATTTTGACCTTGACGCACATTTTCACCTTTAGTGCAAAATGACCTTTTTGCATTTACGGCTCCTTTGGAATGGACGGCCACATTTTAGATGTCTGGTTCACAGCAAACCTGGGCAAGGGCAAGGGGCGCTTACATACTTTCACACATGTGTTGTCATCACCAGCAAGCCTTTCCAGATAAGACCCTATACTATAAACGCGGATATATTGAATGCTAATTTAGAAACCTTATCATGGACATGCATTCTAAAAGTCTACCTTTTTCACTGAACTAACCATAAGCTAGTATCGTACACAATTGTTTCTAAAATAAAGATTAGGGTTACAAATTATTCCAGTTTATGCTTCTATCAAAGATTGGAAAAAGTCACCAAAATACTAGCTAATAAACCCATTAGGCCTAATTTGAATATCCATGAAATTCGTACCTGACTAGAAGCTGTAAGACTTCTGAAAAATATACCCAAAATGCATTAAATTGCTACCATTTTCATGGTCTCTGCGGACTGCGACTATGCGTGAAAAATGTACCCTTTCCCGTTAATTTCTGCTGGGTGATGAGTCTGATGACAACATATCTTGAGTGCCTCCCCCGGACAGCAACAAAAAACTCAAAAGTAAACATAAGTAGACCACTACTGCAGCCAACATGGTGTGCCTTAACATTTATTTACTAGGACTCTGCAATATCAACAATACAAAAGTTAAGCACCAAAATTCGTGCATTTTGCAAATTTGGTTTCAATCACGCTTTTTGGGATCCATCACGAAATTTCGCGATTTTCATTAAATACTTGTACATTGTAATTCACCGAAAACGTAAAAAGAACTGATCGTAATTTCATTATTATATCAAAAGTCGGATTAAAATAGATGACTGCTCAAGCTTTCTTTTTTTTAAAGTAATTAATAACATACGAATCATTTCAAGATTTTCATCTGCTTCTTGATTAAATTTGCAGCCAAAAACAAAGGCGAAAAGCAGGACAACATATTTGGAAGCTTATTTAATATAAGGCATAAGGCTTATTCTCCGATAAACCGTGCAACTTTGGTTAGAGAAATGTTGAAATTTCGACTACTAATAACTCATGAAAAACATACAAAATCATAAACTCTTATGGTTTCTAAAGAAGAAAAAGTGCATGGGAGATGTTTTAAAAATACTTGATTTTTAACCATTGTATTCCCATTCCTAAATTTCGTTTCTGTCGTTTCGTATCTGTTAGAATCTTTTTTTTAATATTCATTATTGAGAAAATTAGTTTTCTTACAAAATCTTTAAACTAAATTAGGAGCTTTACACATACTACACTGTGTTGTAGTATTTTGCTCATAGTGTACTGCGTTTTGCGAGAAGGCAGCAAAATGTGCGTTTCGTATCTGTCGCGACGTGTCACATAGGGTTTTTTGATATTAATATCCTTGTAAATCATTACTGTAAATATATAATTCTATATAACATATATGTTATTTAACACTGAAGTTTACTTGATAAACCTAATGCGGAATCATCCATCAACAAATTCATTTTCACACTTTGTTATCGATTTTAGAACCTGCTTCGTATCTGTTTGCAATATTGGCGACATGCTTTAAAAAGCTCTTATGCCATATCAAATACTTAATATAATTAAACTTTGTATGTCATTATCAATACCTGTTACGGGCTGTTAAATATCATGCATTGCGTTTGATATGCCCGAATATTTTAGGAACGGGGGCACATAAAACATAAAAAGTATGGCTGGCGACATGGGGAAAAGTAACGATTTTGCATTTTCAGATTAATCGTTATCTACTTTCCTGGAATGATAAATTGTTTAGCTTCACATATGTTACTAATGTGATAATGTATCACCTAAACCACTCAAATCATTTGTAATAGGTTTAACAGCGTTAAACAAGCAACACGAACATGAGCGACACCAAAACAACAAAGTTGCACACTTTATCAGAGAATAAGCCATAAGTAATACCTGTGACGTCATCACAAAGTACGTTAAAAGGTCAAAATCAGGTTAAATCACGCCACTGTAGTCTACAGATAGCGCCAATTACAAAAGTATTATACTAGTATTACACCACAAAATGTCGGCCGCTGCAACGGATTCGGTCAAGATCCAACTGAAACTTGACCGGATTTACAGCAAGTGTGGAGTAGTCAACGACTGCCTTATGTTCACGGGAGCCTTGTCTAGGGATGGATACGGCAAGTATCACCTTCGCTACCCGGGGGTAGGGGAGGTGAACACGAGTGTACACCGCGCTGTTTTCATCCTCCACAACCGAAATCCCAGTCTGATACGAGACGGGCGGATAGAGGTGTCTCACCGATGCGGGAGGAAGACATGCGTAAAGATGGATCATCTGTACCTAGAGACACCTTCTGAAAACCGCACAAGAAGATCCTGTCATCGTGATGGGAGGTGCTACCATTGTCATCCACCCTGTTGTGGCTTCGATAAGCCATGAAATAAAACCGGTTCTTTTCAGAACCAACATCTCGGGCTAACAGCTTCCATCAAAGTACCAAAGGCTCTTTTCAGAGCCAGCAACTACAAGCTAGAACGGCCCTTCTCAGGGCCAAAATTCCAACAAAACGGCCCTTCTCAGGGCCAAATCCCTTACTCATATTATATTATTGAGCCCATATTTTAGTCATAAGAAACGAAAGAAAGTCAATAAGTAAGCAATAAGTAAAAAACAAATAAGCATGTCGAGAAACACGTAGGTGATTCATCTAACTTTGAAAGTTGTAACAAACAAGTAATGTGGGTCTTAACTACACGATTGTGCTATTTATAATGCTTAAGGGTTTGCTTTTACTTTTCCATGGCAATAAGCAGGGATGAGAAAGTTCCTCTTTTCAGCTGATTTCCTCTTTTTCGATCATGTTCATATGCTAAAATTTTAGCTTTTTTATTCATTTTCAGCCCATTTTTGACCTTTTACCCAACGTTACGAAGCTTTTCCTCTTTTTTGACAATTACACGTTCTCATCCCTGATGTTGTGGGGGGGGGGGGGGGTGGTTGGGTTTAGTCGTCAACTGAACTGATTTTCTGTAAAAAATGGACCTTTGAAACCGATTTTGGGGGTCTAGTGAACTGAAATTTTGGCCAAAAATAGCCTCCTGCAAAACTGAAAATTTTCGCATTTCCTGAGCAATTTTTGCAGTTAAAGCCAGGGTTAAAGCTGAATCACGCTGGAAATGGGGACCAAGTGAGCGGCCTGAAAAAGGGGGTCTTGACCGCCGGACATAAAGATCCTGCTCACATATGTGAGTGCCCCAGGGATATCGATAATCCATATATAGGCCTATAAAATACCGTATATTTCTCAGAGACTTCCTCAACTAGAATACATATTGAATAATTAGCGGATGCTTGCTGAAAACATATGCAATAAGCTGCAATATATGGTTACTCACAAAAATGTATACGGCCTTACAGTCATGAAACAACATAGGGCCTACATCGTTGACCCCCCCGGGGGCCACTCAAGTATAATGTTGGAGGCATAGCGTGATCAAAGTTTTTCAAAACACCCCCTAAAGGGTGATTGTTTCTGAAGCCAAAATATACCCTTTTTCACCCATTCACACCCTAAATCGGGAATTTACCGTTACCGTTTTAACACTATGGTTTGAAAAAGTACCATATTTCTTGAAAATGAGCTAAAATGGCTGTTTTTGATACCCTAAAAGGTGTCACCTGATACACCCTTTTGTCATCAAAAACAACCCTAATTCACCTTTTTCTTGGTCACGCTATGCCTGCAGCATTATACTTGAGTGGCCCCCACGGGGTTGACCCGTCCTAGTCTTTAGCTAACATTGAGTGCCGAAGGCGAGCCAAGCGGCGAGCTTTTCGCTGGAGGCCACAATCGATTTAAATACAACCTCGGAGGTCAAAATGAGGGCAGTATAATAAAAATGAAACAAGACTAGGCTCATCTATTATGTGCATGCTTTATTTTTAAACTCAAAACTCTTTGAATAACCCTTGATATAGTTTTAAGAAATTAGATTAAGAATGAATTGAATCACAATGCATTTATTTTGTCAAAGAGTAGATTCAGAACTTTTTGAATGACCATTATCCTTTTTTTGTGATGTATGGTCAAATATCGTACAGCTCTTTTTGTGGTGGTTGTTCACATATCATTTTCAGCTCGTTTGTGGTGGCTATAGTCATATATCATTTACAGCTGGTTTTTGATGGATGGTCACATCATGTATAGGTCGCCCGGGGGGCACCCAACTTTGGCTTTGGTGGGGGTGTGCGGCCCCGATATCTGAAACCCTAGTCTAGGGAACGGAAGATTGACTCTGAAATGGGGTCTAGAGAACTGAAGGGACCAAAAAATGACCCTTCAGAACTAGTTTTTTGGGCAAAATTTGTGTTCTGGAAACAAAACGTTTCGAAATATTGCTAGAAATGGGGGTCCTTGGAACTAAATTTAAAAATATGAGGCCGCAGGGAACTGATTTTTTTTTGAAAATAAGGCTTGCGAACTAAAGGTTGTGCTTTAAAAAAACATACCCGTAACACCTTTCGAGGTCAGTGCTCCCCCGGGATAGGTCGTTTGTGTTGGACAGTCAAATATCATTTCCAGCTCGTTTGTGGTGGATGGTCATGGTCACATTATTTATAGCTTGTTTGTGGTGGATCACATTTACTGCCTTTTTTGGTAGACGGTCAACTGGTTTCCCTGCAATTGACACAAAACGTGTCTGAAACGTATCCGAAACGTTTGGAAAGGTTCTCGATTGGTTACAGTCGTTTTGTTTTTATCAAACCTTTTTGGAACGTTTTTGAAAATTGGTAAAAAGATAACTTTGGTTAAAAAAAAAAAAACGTTTTAGAAACGTTCCAAAAAAACCGGGAGAAAACCATTTTTAAAGCATCTGTCGCTTTTAAACAGGTTTGTAAATTCATGTTTAAATGTTTTTAAGCGGAAAAACCTCCACACTTTCACGTTTTTTAATCGTTTTTTGGAAACGTTTTCTGACCCCCCCCCCCCGTTTTTTAACGTTCAAAACCCGTTTTTTTTGCTAGCTGGGTTACAGCTCGTATGTGATGGACAACTTCATAGTTACAGCTCATTTGTGGTGGATGGTCACATCATTTACTGCTCATTTATGGTGGACAGTCACATCATTTACTGCTCATTTGTGGATATATCATTTACAGCTCGTTTGTAGAGGATGGTCACAAACCGTCTACAAACTGTCTCATTTGTGGCGGATGGTCACATATCATTTACAGCTCGTTTGTGGTGGACGGTCACATATCATTTACTGCTGGTTTGGGGTGGACAGTCACATTATTTGTGGACATCATTTACCAAATGTTTACAGCTTGTTTGGTTGACGATCTCATATCAATTTGTGGATCTATAAATTACAGCTTTTTTGAGGTGGACAGTCACATCATTTTTTTTTAGTTCATTTGCGGTGGTATGTCACATCATTTACTGCTCATTCGTGGTGGATTGCCACATCATTTACATCTCGTTTGGTGGATGGCCACATCATTTACATTTCGTTTGGTGGATGGCCACATCATTTACAGGCCATTTGTGATGGATGATCACATCATTTACAGCTCGTTTGGGTAGGACAGTCACAACGATTACAGCTCGTTTGTGGTGTGCAGTCTCATCGTTTACTGCTCACGGACGATTACACATAATTTACAGCTCATTTGTGGTGGATGGTCACATATATTATTTACTGCTCATTTGAAGGTCACATATCATTTACAGCCTGTTTGTGATGGACAGTCACATTTCATTTACCGCCCAATCGTGGTGCATGGCCACATACCATTTACAGCCTGTTTGTAGTGGATGGTCACATATCATTTACAGCTCCTTTGTGGACAGTCACCTCGTTCACAGCTCATTTAATGGATGGTCTTAAATTATTTACAACTCATGGAGGTGGTGGACGGTCACATATTATTTACAGCTTGTTCTAGGTGGATGGTCACATATTTACTGCTCGTTTGTGGTTGACGATCACGTATCATTTACTGCTTGTTTTTTGGCATATAATTCACAGCTTGCTTGAGGTGGACAGTCACATATCATTTGCAGCCCGTTTGTGGTGGATGGTCACATCAATTGCAGCTCGTTTGTGGTGGACGGTCACATCGTTTACTGTTCATTTGTGGTGGACAGTCACATCATTTACTGCTCGTTTGTGGATATATCATTTACAGCTCGTTTGTAGCGGACGGTCACAAACCGTCTACAGCTTATTTGTGGCGGATAGTCTCGTCTGTGTCTCTGGTTGGTGGTCACATATCATTTATTGCTTGTTTGGGGTGGACAGTCACATATGATTTGTGGACATCGTTTGTGGTGGATGGTCACATTATTTACAGCTTGTTTGTGGTGGACGGTCACATCGTTTACTGCTCATTTGTGGTGGACAGTAACATCATTTACTGCTCATTTGTGGATATACATCTCGTTTGTAGGGGACGGTCACAAACCGTCTACAGCTCATTTTTGGCGGATGGTCACATATCATTTATCATTTGTTTTTCTTGTTAATACTTTTTAGCAGTCCTTTAGTTATCCAAGGAGACAAAGGGTCCTTTCTCTTCTTGACTTTTTGTTTTTTCAATGGAATGCATTCGTCATGTATTATAGGGTTTCAAAAGTACCTGTTAACTTTGCATAATCATTATTAACATCATCATTGCTCAATATATTGCACCAATCAACATTTAATAATCTCTGTTTAAGTTTACTTATATTAGTTTCACTTAGATTCCTTTTATAAATATATTGCTTATTTGGGGGCTTTGTCTTTGAAATATCAAGATTTGTTGATAGAATGGTTGGCATATGATCACTAATATCGTTAACTAATATTGTAGCTTGAATAATATTTTCATTATTTGTGAGAATATTATCAATGCATGTTGCTGTAGAGGCAGTTATTCTAGTTGGTTTGTAGATTGAGGGCAACATGGAATATAAGTACACTAAATCTACATATTCATGAATTGGTCGGTGAATAACAACTTTCAGAAGATCTATGTTAAAGTCGCCCATAATATAAATATATTTATTTTCAGAATTAACCTAGCATAAGTTGGTTCAATATCCTTAATAAAATTATCAATTGGTGTATGGGATCTGTAAACTACCCCAACAATTGTATGTTTCTTTTCGTTCTTAAAGGTGCAATTCATGATTTTGATGTGGCCTTTTTTCTAGCTAAATAAAAAGAAGAGTACAACATAAATATATACTGAAAATTTCACTTGATTCCGACCGTTTGTTTCCAAGTTACAAGCTTTTTAGCATTTTGAAAATCCCCATAGGCTACTGTGTTGTAATTACTGTCGGGGCCCCGACAATAATTAGAAAATTACACATTTTCTCACTTTTCTCAAAAATGCAAGCACATATGAAAGAATGGTTTGGGGATCGTAACATACACCAGCTGAGGATTCTTATAAGCTAAAAAACTCAACTTTGATAGAGGTGACCTTGAGGGTGAAAAGTGGATCATGAATTGCCCCTTTAATTTCAATAAAACACGATTCAAAAATTGTATTAGCCTTACAAAGGTCAGTCCTTAATTTGTACTTAAGTTTTTCTAATACATACATGCATACTCCCCCTCTTCCCCGAGAGGTTCTATTGGTGTATTCAATATTATAGCCTTGTATATTGAATAAGTCATTAGGTTTTTCTTTTAGATGTGTTTCTGAAATTCCTATTACGTCAAATTCACAGTCAACAGATTTAATAATTTCTTGAAGGGAATTAAAGATTTTTAATATACTTCTGATATTTATATTTAAAAAGTTTGTGTTTGAATCTTTTGTGATATCACTCTACGAAACTGATCGGGTATTAGGTAAGTACATCTATATGAATATCTTTGTCATCTGTAACATTATTATAAGCTTTACTGTTTGTTTCATGATCAAATCTTAAGGGGTTGAATATCATATCATCATATTTTGCAAAGTTGGAAGTGCTGAGATGCATTTAAGTCATTCACTTCTTTTTCAATATCAGAACATGATGAATTAGAAGTTTCCAATTTTTTGGATCTATTCGTTTTAATTCTGCAGCTTTTAAATTAGAACATTTTTTTATGGACGTATCTTTTACAGATTAAACAGATAATATTTCTATGACATTTTTTAACGACCTTTGAGCAACCTAAACAAACAAAATCATTTGACATTGCTAATAAACAAATAAATGTACATTAAACGATACTCAAAATAAAAGTCGATAAAACAAATTTACAGTTCAGTGACAATTTCACAGGCAAGGATGATGATCGATCGTGATGACCCTGCTGCCAGTCAATACTTGAAGTGTAATTTACGTATTTATTTGAATTGATACTTTAATAAGTTTAATAGGTTGTGAAATTATAATGTGTCATAAATTTATCTCATCGGGTGATTTGGATAATGAGAGATTTATGAAAAAGTGTATTGTCTGGCATGAAACAGGGAGATCAACTTATAATATACCAAAATAATCACATATGATTTGTGGACATCATTTACAGCTCTTTGTGATGGACGGTAACAAATCGTCTACAGCTCATTTGTGGCGGATGGTCACATATTATTTACAGGTCATTTGTGGTGGATGGTCACATATATTATTAACAGCTCATTTGAAGGTCACATATCATTTACAGCCTGTTTGTGGTGGACGATGCGATACCATTTACAACTTGAGGTGGACAGTCACATATTATTTGCAGCCCGTTTGTGGTGGACGGACACATTATTTACAGCTCATTTGTGGTGCTTGGTTATGTAACATCATTTACAGCTTATTCGTGTTGGATTGTCACATCATTTACAGCTCGTTTATTCCAAAATTGTTCCAATATTGGGGTTGGGCCAAAATTGTTCCAATATTGGGGTTGGGCCAATGTTGGGGCAATATTGGCCCATAATGCCTTTTAACAGATATTAAACCAATATTGGGAATATATCAATTTCTCAATGGCAAAGTATTGGTTGCCAATATTGTACTTGGTTATGTAACATCATTTACAGCTTATTCGTGTTGGATTGTCAAATCATTTACAGCTCGTTTATGCCAAAATTGTTCCAATATTGGGGTTGGGCCAAAATTATTCCAATATTGGGGTTGGGCCAATGTTGGGGCAATATTGGCCCATAATGCCTTTTAACAGATATTAAACCAATATTGGGAATATATCAATTTCTCATTGGCAAAGTATTGGTTGCCAATATTGTACCAACGCTTATTTTTTTTTTATATTGGGCCAATATTGGTACAATGGTTTTCTGCCATTATTGGACCAACAACGTGCCAGTATTCCCCTATGGTAACCCAATATCAGGCCAATATTTATCCATTGGGTTTTCTGCCATTGGATATGCATTAGTACCGCGTCATAACCAGCATCTCTGACACTGTTTTTAGTTGGCCCAACATTCGGTCAACTAAATTTGCTATCTGGGAAGGCAATTGAACCCTACCAGTGTTAAGTGTCCACATGCCCGTCAGTGGTCAGGCCATATGGATCCAACACCGAAAAGCGCTTTCGCAAATGAATTTTACGTTGAAACTCTGGTCACAGGTAAATTGTGTTAATCTATTCTGAATGACAAATTGTATTTTGGCAGCCATTTTGGAAACATTATGGTTACCATTTTGAATATGAAATATAAGAATGACATTATTTGAGGACAAGTGATCTTATGGTAACCCAAAAAAGTTCATATCTCTATTCATAATAAAATGCTTTCTAAACGTTTGTTTTGATCGATTTTCGTAGCTAGAGAAGCCATTTCTCAATGATAAATGCTGATATATATATATAGTTGGGTCATCTGGAGGACTCCCGTGACCGTGGAGAGCGGAGGTTGGTTTCTCGATGGATTTGTCTTCTTTGAAATTTGTTTTTTCAACAGTTTAGCCTACAACACTGATCAAGATGTGTATTATGGGGTTTTAAGGGTCAAGGAATCCATATTTAACATCAGTTTTACTATTTGACCTCGTTTTGACCTTTTTGACCTCGTCGGCCATTTTGAAAATGAGGTTTTCACTAGTTTGACCTATAATAGACCTTATCAGCATGTGCTTTTCATGATTTTTAGGGTCAAGGAACTCATATTTGAAGTCATTTTTATAATTTGACCCCATTTTGATCGTCAAATTCTAGATGGCATCAAGCGAGATACCGTATCCACTCGTCCAATTCAACTACTCATTTTCTTAATTTTTTTTGCACAAAAATTGGTAAAAATTTACTTTGAAGCAGTATAAAAAAAACACCATGTCAAAATATTCGATAAAAAGTGGCTTTGAGGGTAATAAAAAGATCTTTCTTCCCATAAGGGTGTTTGCATGTTTTAAATTCAATGAAGCCTTACTGAGATTCAAAATGCATGCCAAAATTCTGGCCAGTTTTGGATGGTTGGCTATAGAGGGTTTGCAGTGCACGACGCCCGTTTTCGCCGCCATCTTGGTGCCCTTGGTGGGCGCGGAGTACTTTGTGAAGTGAACAAGACATCAAAATCGGCTATAACTTGTGATTGACTTCATATCATGACTTGAAAATTAAACTAAATAAATTTAATGTATATTCTTGTGATCATTAGTCGTGATATAAAAGATTATAATATGACGGGACATTTTGTTTGCCGGCCCATGAAAATGGTGTTGTGAGTACCATGTGACGTCACGTGCAAACCCTCTATTGTTCATTTCGGTTGAACCGGCCAGAACTGGCAGGCAACCACACTTGAGTTTTGAAGCGGCCCCTGAAAGTGACTTTGAAACAGTATCAAATACACCTTAATGTTATATCTAAAATCTATAGAAATCTTTGGAAAATGGCTTTAACACCTTAAGCGCAAAATGGTGCAAATTGCACCAATTGTATGATTTCATTAATAGCTGCCTTATTGCAACATTCACAAAAACATTCATATTTTTCAAAACTTTTAATTGATCCTCACTAATAAACTTATCAATTCTGCAAGTAGCTCATGTAGAGAAATAGTACATCTTCAGAAAAACATGTCATTCAGGGAAACAATCAAATTTAACAAAAAAAGCAGCTATTAATAAAAACACCAAATTTTTGCCTTCGTTGCTGTAAGAGTTAAGAGTAACTATGAGAGCATTTCTAGCCAATATGGAGCCTAGTATCGAGATCCAAAATGGCTGCCAAAATAAGTTTTTATGTGCAAAAATAAATTAGAAGCACTTCAAAACCGTAAACCCACTAAATGATCAGAATAATTGATGGAAAGGGCTTTGTGGGTAACAATATTTGCATTTCTTCGTAAATAAGGGTGTAAGCATGTTTCAAATCCAATCTAGAACCTGCATTCTTAAATCTCATATATATGATATGTTTTTATGTGCAAATATGGGTTAAAGACATTTCAAAACAGTATCAAAAACACCAAATGTTAGGAATAATCAATGGAAAATGTCTTTTATTTGGATCATTTCTTCCCAAGTAAGGGTGTTAGCATCATATTCATATCCCATATATGGAGCCTGTGGTGACATCCAAAATGGCCGCCTTAAGAATTTTAGCACAAAATGGGTTAAGGTGACTTTGAAACGATATCGAAAACACCAAAAAATTTACAAAATAATATTCAAATGATATTAAAATGACTTTGATGGTAACAATAGGAACATTTCAGGGGAAGCAGGTGGCGCAGCGGTAGTTGAGTCCCTGGCCTTGCACCAGTGAGCTTCCGCAGGTTTTTATCCGGGCGCTCCGCTTTTCCTCCTGCACTTGAACTGGCAAATGAATCTGACCATCTGACAGAGGATCCTCATGGAAAGCATTGCTAGACACTGATGAGGCTATCCTCTATAAATATGTATTTATTTATTTTATTCATTTCTTCCTATATAATGTTGTTTACAGGTTTAAAATCTATTATAGGGCCTATACTGTTATCCAAATTTCCACAAAAATACAATTTTATGTACTAAAATGGATATAAGCAACTTTGAAACATTAATAATATTGAATATGAGACATGTTAACAAACTTATTTGGGTAGATATGCTCCCATAGTTATTCTCAAAGCCATTTTCCATGGATTACTTTGAACATTTTTGATGCCGTTCAAAGTCACTTTCAGGGGTCGCTTCAAAACTCAACAGGCGGTTGCCTGCCAGTTCTGGTCGGTTCAACCAAAATAAGCGACAGGCAACCGCCAGTTGAGTTTTTAAGCGGCTCTTAACCCATTTTTCTGCATGAAATTGTATTTTGGCATTCAATTTGAATCTAAGCACAGGCTTAGAGTTTGAAACATGCAAATACCCTTATTTTGGAAGAAATGATCCTTTTATTATCCTCAAAGCTATTTTCTATCAAAATCATTTTTTCCCATTTTTGTACCTAAAATCGTATTTTGACAGCCATTTTTGATCTCAGAAGAGGCTCTATATTGGATTTGAAGAATATTAACACCCTTTTTTAGGAAGAAATGCTCCTATTATTACCTATGTAGCCATTTCCAGTGATTATTTTGAACATTGTTGTGTTTTTGATACTGTTTTGAAGTGCCTCTGACCCATTTTCCCATAATTATATTTTTGCGGCCATCTTGGATTTCAGAACAGATGCCATTTGACTTTTATACAAGTTTACAATACAATTAGGGAGTATATGATCTTGCTGTATGCCTAAAAGAATATTTCCTGTTGAATATTTATGATATATAAAGCAATTCAAAGGCTGTTTTGGTAGATTTTAATGAAAATCGGCTAGTTTGGCGCCAATCTTGGCGGCCATTTTGAAATTGAAATATGCAAATGACATAATTTGGAGTCAGATGTATTTGTTATAACTCTAGAAGCTAAAAGATACTTTTAGGCGATTATAATGAAAATAAAGTATTTTGGTGGGAATTTTGGCGGCCATCTTGGATATTTCACTTGGGGCCATCTTTAATGTGAGGGTCAAAATGGGGTCAAATTATATAACTGACTTCAAATATGAGTTCCTTGACCCTAAAAACCATGAAATGCACATGCTGATAAGGTATATTATAGGTCAAACTAGTGAAAACCTCATTTTCAAGATGGCCGACGGCAGCCATATTAGATTTGAAGGTCAAAACGAGGTCAAATAGTAAAACTGATGTTAAATATGGATTCCTTGACCCTTAAAACCCCATAATACACATCTTGATCAGTGCTGTAGGCCAAACTGTTGAAAAAACAAATTTCAAAATGGCCGACGGTGGCCATTTTGGATTTTGGCCCCCCCACGGAAATTCCCCACACTTTTGGAAGAGGCACCCTCGCTAGTTTTGTTAATTAACCTTCAAAGAAGACAAATCAATCGAGAAACCAACCTCCGCTCGTCACGGGATGGGAGTCCTCCAGAGGATCAATATATACAAATGGATCAAATTCACCAGGATCATTTTTGATCCGGTTTTAGAATCATTTTATTTTGATCCGTTTTGATTACAATATCAAAGTTTTGATCCGTATTTCTGGTTGACTTTGATACGGAAAGGATGAGCTCATATTTGACACCGCGTTTGGATCCAACGTGATCTTTTGTTTCATACTGAGTACACCCCTATCCACTACAT